>VDFB02200637.1:0-16093 GCA_007258455.2 Sequoia sempervirens | reverse complement strand
ATCCTACAGGTTCAATTGTGGTTGTAGGAACTTGGTTGTCAACATACATGATTAGAAAGAGTGGCATACCTAAATTTAAAGACTACGAGAAACACAAAACCATTTTCATGTATTAACACCTTGTTATAGCAACAAATGTTAAGTTGTTGAAGCATCATGCCAAACCAAAGACAAAACAACTATGAACACTTAGTAATTCTGATCATGAAGCAATATTGAATACTCTTAAGAAAAGAGTTGATCCTTTAGGCACACTTGAATAGCATATTCAAGAATGGAAGGTATAATGCTTAGGTTCATTATGCTTAAGTTCATTAGTTTTCTTTATTTAATACCAATATTTTATATACTCTTGCAATGCAGGTATCTTTAACACTGATATTTTGTATACTCTTGCAATGCGGTTGTCTTTAATACTGATATTTTGAATACTCTTGCAATGCTTTTTCATGAGAATTTTTCTCATTTAATGATTGCAACTTGACTTTCATAAGAAGGTAATATGCACCATGTCAATGTGATTCACTTCATTGTCAATATGGCATTGACTTTTCTTGATGGTTGTCACATATATTGTGAACTCCTTGCCTTCTTGTGATTAATATGACTATCCTATAATGTGATTAATATGATTCTTTTATTGTACTTTTAATCTAACTTGCATGTGTGAAAAGGGACCATACCTGATTAGAATAATATAGATTGGTTATTCTAAGCATATATTTATAGTTTGCATTACCAATTCATCATCATTTAGATTGTTTCTAGAATAATATAGATTTGTTAGTCTAAGCATCTTTTCTATTCTGACAATATAGATTTCTCATTTGAAGTATATTGTGATATTCCTTGCATGATTTATCATGGACCTGCCACAACAATAGTCAACTCTAATCCTTTGGGAGAGGTATGTGACAGATAACAATAATATAGATTTGTTATTGTAAGCATCTTTTATAGTTTGCATTACCATTTCATCATCAATTAGGTCATTTAGAATAATATAGATTGGTTATTTTAAAAATATTTTATAGTTTGCATTACCAATTCATCATCATTCAAGTTGTTTAGAATAATATAGATTTGTTAGTCTAAGCATATTTTCTATTGTGACAATATAGATTTCTCATTTAAAGTATATTGTGATATTCCTGGCACGATTGATCATGGACCTACTGCAACAATAGCTAGTTCTAATCCTTTGGGAGAAGTATGCAACAGATTACAATAATATAGATTTTTTATTGTGTCTTTTATAGTTTGCATCACCATTTCATCTTTAATTAGGTCATTTAGAATAATATAGATTGGTTATTCCAAGCATCTTTTCTATTGTATGTACAATTTAACTACTACCTTGATGATTTGTATAGGTGCTTGTCACTCTAGAACATCAACATGCTACTCTTGTGGAAGAATCTGCCAACCATGAAAGAAATGTGTGCTCTATTTCCTTTCCCTACTGGGAAATGACTATGTACTAAGGTTGTTTGTTGTATTCCTAAATGGCATTTTGTAAACCCTCTATTTGATAGCAATTATTGAATGATAATATTATGCATATTTTGTACACTTTACGTGTATTCAAGTGCATACTTTACAACTTGTGTGTATACTTTGTCACTTATGAGTATTCCAATGTATACTTTATGACCTAGATGTTTTAATGTGTATACTTTGTATTCATGTGTGTAGTTCATGACTTAAGTGTATTTGAGTATTCTAATGTATACTTTACGACCTACGTGTTTTAATTCGTATACGTTGTATTCATGTGTGTAGTTCACAACTTAAATGTATTTGAGTAAATGAATAAATTTTTCACTTATGAGGAACAAAACGAACCCTAAACCCCTTTACACCTTTACATCACATCCATCTAACCCTTTTTCCATCAACTAAAAACTCCTCACCATGGGAAAATGCCTTAGAGATAGCAAAAACTGAGAGAGGTTATTGTAGATGGTCCCAACACAATCCCATATTCTCAGACAAAGAGTCTGTAAGCATCAATTTTTTTGAGAAATATCCCTTCAAAGATTTTTTTCTTTTAACACTTTTGACTCTTAAGGGAAATCGTCAGTCCAATGTAGCTCGAAGTGATTTAGCATATTTGGGTGCAAAATAGGACCATCTCTAGCATAAATGTACTCATCCGGATGTGTTGGAATAGATTGTTTGGTCATACGAGTTGCAGAACAAAATTTGCACCACTTTGCAACTTTGCACTGCTTGCATTTGACAACTTTTTCCTCACTTGAAAACTTGACACCACGGGAAAAAACCTTCGAGATAGAAAACACTGAAAGAGGTTATTGTAGAGGGTCCTAACATGATCCCATAGCCTCAAATGAAGATTCTATAAGCATCACAGTTTCTGAGAAATAGCCCTTCAAAGATTGCTACCTTTTAGCACTTTGGACTCTTAAGGGAAATCATCGGTCCAATGTAGCTGGGATTGATTTAGAGAATTTGGGTGCAAAAGAAGACCATCCCTAGCATAAACGTACCCATCCAAATGTGTTGGAATATTTTGTTTGTTCGTACGAGTTGTAAAACGAAAGTTACACCACTTTACAACATTGCACTACTTGCATTTGATGACTTTTTCTTAAACTGAAAAAACTTGTCACCACGGGAAAATGCCTAATGAGCTGATATAGCAAAAACTGAGAGAGATTACTATAAAGGGTCCCAACACAATCCCATAGCCTTAGATAGAGAATCTGTAAGCTTCATGATTTCCAAGAAATAGCCCTTCAAATATTGTTGTCTTTTAGTACTTTGGACTCTTAAGCGAAATCACCGATCCAATGTAGCTTGGAGTGATTCAACGTATATAGGTGTAAAAGAGGACCATCCCAAGTGTAAATGTACCCATCTAGATGTGTTGGAATATTTTGTTTGGTCATACAAGTTGCAGAATGAAATTTGCACCACTTTGCAACTTTACACTACTTGTATTTGACAACTTTTTCCTCAACTAAAACTCATCACCACGAGAAAACATCTTTGATATAGATAAAAAATCGAGAGAGGTTATTATAGAGGGTCTCAATACAATCATATAGCCTCAGATAGAGAGTCTATAAGCATCATGGTTTCCAAGAAATAGTCCTTAAAAGATTGATGTCTTTTAGCACTTTGGACTCTTAAGGGAAATCGTCGGTCCAATGTAGCTCAGAGTGATTCAGTGTATTTGGGTACAAAAGAGGACCATCCTTAGCATAAACGTACCCATATGGATGTGTTGGAATAGTCTGTTTGTCGTACAAGTTGCAAAAAAAAAGTTGCACCACTTTGCAACTTTACACTACTTGCATTTGACAACGTTTCCCTCAACTAAAAACTTGTCGCCATGGGAAAATACCTACGAGATAGCAAAAAATGAGAGAGGTTATTGTAGAGGGTCCCAACACAATCCTATATCCTTAGAAGGAGTCTATAAGCATCACATTTTTTGAGAAATAGCCCTTCAAACATTGTTGCATTTTAGCACTTTGGACTCTTAAGGGAAATCATCGGTCCAATGTAGCTCGAAGTGATTCGACATATGTGAGTGCAAAAAAGGACCATCCCTATTGTAAAAATACCCATCTAGATGTTTTGGAATAGTTTGTTTTGTCATATGAGTTCCAGAATGAAAGTTGCACCAGTTTGCAACTTTACACTGCTTGCATTTGACAACTTTTCCCTCAACTGAAAACTCATCACCATGGGAAAACGCCTCCAAGATAGAAAAAACTGAGAGAGGTTATTCTATAGGGGCCCAACATGATCTCATAGCCTTAGACAAAAATTTTGTAGGTATCACTATTTCCGAGTAACAACCCATCAAAGATTGCTGCCCTTTTGCACTTTGGACTCTTAAGGGATTTCGTTGGTTGAACATAGCTTAGACTGTTTTGGCCTATTTGGGTACAAAAGGGGACCATACCTAACCTAAACATACCCATTCAGATGTGTTGGAATATTTGATTTGGTCGTATGAGTTATAAAACAAAAGTTGCAAAAAAAACAACTTTTAGGCTACCAGTGGTATAATTACCATAACTTATTCAAATCTCCATGAAGTTTGACCAAACCAAAGGAATTTGAAAGCTAACTCAATTATCTAGCTATTACACATGTGAAAATCATAATAATTTTTTACAAACCATGAAAAAGCAAAAGAACAGCACAGGACGTTGGAAAAGCACAAAAATCTTCTTCCTCAAAGATGCAAATTCTTATTTTCAACTTCTCCAACCTTGAGGTCATGTTTACAAGATTTATTTATGCCCTTACAAGTTTTTTTCATCCTCCAACTGAACTCCATTTAACTTTTAATAACATTTCAAAAAGTTGGCATTACAATTGAAAAGTTGTCATTGATAACATTGACTACATTTGGCAATTTTTTACATCTTTTACCCAAACAACCCACAAACTTCCAATATGACTCCAAATAACCAGTAATTTTCTAAGTTTTGCATTATTTTCTAAGAATTCAAGGCTCTGTATGAATCCATATAGGCATATCTTGTTCTAACAATGATTGGATCAGACATAGGATTGTATTAACTTTGATTTGAATCCATTCTTGTGGAATTACTTTGAGTTCCAAGCAGCTTAGAGGTAATTTTCTGTAAACAAGTTTGTATTTGCTCAATCAAGGGTTTGAGAGGGTAATATGATGAATTAGGCCATTCCACCTATTGTACTTGTTGTATCTCAATGGAATGGACCTGGTTGGAGTAGGTGTAGGTGTAGGAGGAATAATTTACTATTGAAAAAGTTATTTCAAGAAATTCCCATGGTACCCCAGTGGAAACATACAATTTTAGGCCTTAAAACCAAGGCTAGAAATGGTGAAAAGAAGAAATTGCTTGAGAACAAGCTAGAATAGGTTGGAAATAGTGTGAGCATGTGAAGTTTGATGAGATAGAAGGTTTGCAAAGGCAAGGGAGATCATTTGTATGTTTGGGCATGAAGCCCTAATTGAGAAAAGAGGGTTTTGAATTGAAAAGTGAGGTTTTATAGTGTAAAAGTGGGTAAACTTTGAAGGAAACGTAATTTGAAGGATTCTTAAGCTTGTGCAAGCTGAATAGAGAATGTTTGAAGTGGATTCAATGTTGTAAAATTTTAAACTTTACCATTGTTCTTGTCTTCAAAGTTGTTTAAACTATATAATATAACTAAACAATATATGACATAATTTAACCATTATTCATTATTTTTATTGTGAACTATATAATATAACTGTTGATGCCAAAAAATAGCAAGGTAACAACCCTTTGTGGGAAACTCAGTTTATGGGGGACTTATTGTGCTAAACTCAGTGACCTTCAAAATTTTAAAGAAGTATGCTTCTTCTTTAATTAGGGTTTTGGAATGGGAAATGAAAGCAGGTATAAAAATAAAGAATCTAGCTAAGGTGATGTGCTAGAATTTAGATAAAAGGAATGATAAACCTATCTTTTGGATATGATATAAGGGCCCACTTAGCAATTTACCATGTCTTAGAATAACAGAAATTAAGGATTACAGCATGAACAACTCATTCAATGACAAAATAATAATCACACCTATTTTTTCAAAAGAAGAGTCGAAAGACACGATCTAAACCAAAAAACTTACATTCAAATTATAGAAGTATAGAAAATAAACCATTCAAACAATAATGGCATAGTATAAACTAAATATCAATAGCATAAGAAATAGAGAGGCTGAACAATGGCACAACCTATGAGTTTTTGCAATAATCTAAACAATAAAAGGCCCGATCTCTCCAAAAATCATATAATTCTAAAACTAGTGAAGCTTGAAAAACATGTAGCATGTAATCTTCAAACTCAGAACCTAGAACTCCTCCTCAAAAACAAAGATTAGTATTTATAGTGAATGCTCCACCACCTAGCAAGCAACAATCGAAAAGATTCTGAATCCTAAGAAATGATGTCAAGGCAATGGTTTTTCTCTGTCCTTGTAACAGAAAAGATTCAAGCCATAGCATTTGGTCGCCCTCCATTCAAGTGCATCCTCTAGGAATGATGGTAGTGGTCCCAACAAAGTCTCATGCAGAAAAGGGTTGCCTCCTTGGATAGGTAGTTAGAACATGTGGTAGCATATCATAGCCCATAGTTTTCTTCAATCCTTGCATTGAAGAAGCATGCACTAAAGAGACGTGTGGCAGCATTTTGCTGGCCATGGTCAATTTTTCCCTCCTTCATTGAAATCTTGAGTTGAGATGACATGTGGCAAAAAATTTTACTATGGACACCGCCTGTGCGGCCCACCAAACCTTTTTGTGAATGGGAGCTATGTGGTATGCAGGCGGGGACCGACGAGGAAGTGAAAGGAAGCAATCAAAATAACTCGTGGTGAAGACACATGGGAGCATATCGAGGGCCAATAGAAGAGCAAGGAGAAAAATCATTTGGAGAGCAATGAGAAGACACGTGGAAGAGGTCATGGTGACAATCAAAAAGGGGCCGATGATATTTGTTTGAAGGCATGAGCTGGTACTTAGCCAAGAACCAAAACCTAAAGGTAGCATGGTGAATTTTGTATTCACAACTTTTGGCAACTACCAGGGGCATTTCGCTTAGAGGAACGAGGAACCCAAAATTTTCTCTAGTTCACAAACAAAACTGTCATCCATTGGCGATGGAATTAGAGCCTAGAAAGGGCTACTTGCAAGGCTAGCCAGTCATCTTCTAATTGTTTTGCTATATTGTTCAAATTTTCCTGCGCTCCACCTAGGTTGAGCGTTTATTTATAAGGTAGTGTCTTAGGTAAACCGCCCCCACCTCACAAAGGAAAAGTTGATACACAAGAGGATGAATAACATCTTCAATGCCTATTATTGTAGGAGGGTGGCTGAAACTCTAGAAAGCAGTTGGGTCTTCCTCCTTTTCTTCAATTGTTTCCGCAATTTGTTTGACTATGGCGATCAACCCATCTTCAAGAAATGAGGAAAGCAGACCCATCTCGCTCAATTGGGAGAAATTTTCCTACATGTCGTCCATTGTATAGTTCAAATTAGTTGCGGTAGCTTTAGTTTTTTGTAAGGCCGAGTGGCAATGGATAAACGTGTTTGTTGTATGGACAATTGATCTTTGATCCCTACAATTGATGAATCATGGGAATTTCTCAATTGTTCTATGAACCTCCTAGATCATTTTTTTTTCCTTCGAGATGAACCAGAGCACTGGCTACAATGTTAGGCAGAAGGTTTTAACCTTTTCCCAATAAGAAATATATAGCTATTGAGCTAATGGGATGAGGTTTGGCTGCGCAGCGGAGGCTTGGAGAGAGATCTTTAGAGAGGCAATCTCTACATCCTTTTAGTTAATAACTTCTGTTAATTCCGCATTTCTCATTTTTTTGGATGTCAGTTACTCCCAAAGCTACTTATCTCTTTATACTAGTTCTCCTAGGCTCGAGTGTGGTTCACCAATTCTATGTCAAGAGAGGACTTTGTCTCCTAAATTTCCTTTTCTAACTAGGCCTTTCGGCCTTCAAATTCCATATGATTCTTTTCTAATTCTTGCTCATATAGAGCATGTTGAGTTGCTAACTCTTTATCCTTTTGTTGTAGATTTTGCTCCACCAAGGTCACTTAGCTCTGATATTTTTGGTTCCTCGTCCATAGCTTATCGAGCAGTGTGGGGTCAATTGATTGGGACTTATTGAGTTCCTCTTGGAGTTTTCTCCACTCCAACTCTTCTGCTCGCACTTTCTCAAATAAGCGCACAACTTTTGCTTCTAGTGATTTCTCCTTCATTTCTAGAAAAATTGACCCTTTCCTTCACAAGCTTTAGCTCCTATTTTTTCTTCAATTGACGAGAATACTTTAGGAAGTCAGTCGTCACGACCCATTGCATTTCCTCCATGAGTTTTATCTTATCCTACGACCGAGCTACGGCCAGATCAAGCCCCATGCCATACATGTTGTAATCACCTAGTAGCATCTTGCCTTGTGGTTTGACAACATTTAGATACATGGTGGAAAAATTAAACATTTGTTGTGCTTCATTATAAACTGTATACACCTTAGACTCTGCCTCCTTTTTATCATCCTTCGCTTTTCACTTTTGGAACCTAAGGGCTCTTATTTTCTTTGTGGCTTCTCCCTGGGATATGAATTCAGATAGCAACTAAACTAGCTCACTAGTAATAGATGGACCAGGAGGCAAAGAAAAAGGGAATACAAGTGTAGAAGGCCCTTGTGTTTTCTTTGGTCGGAGATTGATGGTTTTTGAGGAGAAGAAGAGAACCTGCTATAGTTCAGTTTACGAACCAGTGGAAGGGCTCATTAGTTTCTATAGTGATGGGGTAGTCATTATGATAGGTCGAATAAGAGCGTTATAAAATGAGCAGTAAGTAAAAGAGTGCAAATAAACACCAAAACAACCTACACCTCAAGATTAGCCTAAGTTGGAAACAACAAAAGTTAAAAACAAGAAAATGGAACCTTATACCTTGCGTCGAATCAATCCTTTGGTTGGCCCTTCGATCTTTGATGTGTATGCTCCTTGGATGGAACAAGATGCAAGCTAAATGATGTTGTGAGGATGAGTGCAAGTGGATAAAAACATGAAAATGACTAAGTATAAGTTGAGAAACAAAATTGCAAGAGTTTGGCTAGCAAAATGATCTCCCCCAAAATGAGAGAAAAGAGGGGCTATTTATAGGAATTTTGAGAATTCCTAGAGGAGATGGATGGCCAAGATTGAGCCACCAATGATCAAGATTTAGGGCCAAGGTGAGTTGAGAACTCACAAGCCCTCACATCTTGACATGTGGCATGTGATGTAGCCCTAAAAGGTGAGGTGGATATGAGGTGTAAGAGAAGTACATGACATGGATGTACTTCAAAGGACCAAAGGGATTTGGTCAAGATATCCTCATAAAGGATGTCCTTGTCCCATGTGGGTGAGAGGACATGTGAGGAATTAAAAATTCCTCAAATATTCCTATGGGGAAGAGGGAAAGAATTTAAAATTCCTTAAATGCATTTGGGGATTAAATGTGAATTAAAAATTCACATGGGGAATGGAGATGCCTTGTCAAAAAAGAAAAGAATTTAATAGGGTTGACTCAATTAGGTGATTAGGATTATGCAAGTACTTGATTAGATTAATTAATGAAGATTAGAAGAGAGTTAGATTTTACATGTGACTTGATGTGACAAGTCAAAGATCACATGGGGAAGAGTAATGAAGGATTAGAGGAGGGTTAAGTGGCTAAGAGAGATTAGAGGCCAACTTGCAAAAGTTGGAGGATGTGACACATCCTAATCAAGGATTAGGCATGTGCACATCCTAATGATGGGATTAGAAGAAGGATTAAGATTAGATAAAAATGATGGAGGGTGACATGAAGGAATTAAATAAAATGAAATATTTATTTAATTCAATTGGATGGAGGATTGATTATAAGGGTAAGGCATTATTGATTAAATACCTTAGGATTTAAGGTATTAAAGATATTAATACAGCAAAGATACTTAATTAACTAAAAATAAGATCTAAAGGGGATGAATTTGGATAAATTAAGTGTCCAAATTTAGATGTCTACATTTTTCCCCTTTGAGATGGTGTTTACGGCATCATCATTTCAAAGAATATTAAAACATAGAACCTAGAAGAAGATGGTTAGATTGGAAAAGATGCCCCAGTCATTCAAAGAAGTGACTAGGAAGGAAGATGATGGGGGGGAAAGATGAAAGTTAGGGATGAAGGATGCCCCCTCGAGAGGACATGCACGTTCAAGAGAACACGGGTGGGCTCTCGAAATGGATGAGAGGATGCAAGGGGAGTTGAAAAAGATGATGCAATGTGATGGAAGATTGGGAGGGGAGTGTGATGAAGGATGAATGGATGGGGGATTTTGATAGATGAGAGGATGAAGAGGAAATGAAATCCAAAATGCAATTTTCCATCACACAAGACTAATTTTTTCTATAGCATAAGACACAAGACGCAAAGAACCAAGGCAGATTAGTGTCTAATGCATAAAACAAACATAACAACAAGAAGGCTATCCCAACACCCCTAAAGTCATGGTGACCTTGGTCAGATTGGCTGGGATAACCACAAGCAATGACAAGGATGCCCCATAACACAAGACCCTGGATCTTGTGGGTACCTACGGGACAACCGAAAGACAAAGAAAAGATCAAGATACACCCCTATGCTGACTAGTCAAAGCACACCATGATATGATGGATCAAGGCAACCATGACAAGTGATGATAGGGAGCTCAAATGATAAACAAAAATTCAAAAGCATCAAAAGATGCAATCAATTTCAAATGTCCTTTGCCATAGGATCAATCAAGGGGATGGATGGGATTGATGAGGTCTGTTAGGAATGATGCATCCCCGTTGAGACCGATGATGGATACTAAATTAAAAGATTGATATGATGCAGGATATTCAGAACTAATTGGATTTGATGATACAAGTGAATCTCATTTGTTAAGATCCAGCTAGATAAGGGCATAGCTTGACGACACGACACACAAGAGACATGACACAAGATAGGAGACCTCGATGGATGATAAAGATGAGACAAACAAATAGGAACAAGATATGAAGATTGATGATGGATGATAAAGGATCAGATGGACAAAGTAGAAAGATTGATGATAGGCGATAAAGGGACAAAGTGGACAATGAAGATCGATGATGGAACCCCGGGGGCGGATCAAATGATCGACCTTGCCTACGTGAAAGCGCAGGGGCAACATAGTTCGATAGAAGGCCAAAGACAAGTGATGGATGAAAGATGATGAGATAACCCTAATGAAGGGGATAAAATGATTGGACAGACACAATCGGACAAGATAAACTTGTTGGATTGGATTGGAGGATAGTGACTACACAAAGCTCAGGGAGGGGATAGTTATCCAAATCATCAAAGATGAAGTGGGCGAATGATATGATGGAGAGATGAATGATGAGAAAGGATAGGGGATGGAAAAGATCAAAAAAAGAAGCAAAAGTGATGACGAAGAGATAGATGACATTGGGAAAAGCCTATAACTAGATACCTAATGACAAGGGATTATGAGATGGGATGAGGGTAGAGGAGGGGGGGAGGAAAAGGATTGTTTGGGTGGATTGGATAGAGGGATAAGGATTTGGATGAGGAAAAGGTTACCAGATGGATAGATGACTGATTCTTGGAACTAGAAGGTGAAGGTTGGGAACAGGTGGAAGATTACTCAGAATGAGTAAATGATTGATCAAGATTATTGAATGAGAGTTTGAAATGATAGACGGAGGTTTGATGAATGTGTGAGATGTAAGAGGTTTGATGAAGTTTTGAGATGATAGATGAAGGTTTGAAATAGATGAATGGTTACATGGAATGGGTGAATGGATTTATTAGAATGGATGAATAGGACAGAGTTGAAGAAGATGGAGGGAGGGATCTTAAGACTTTGTTTGATATCCAAAGATCTTGACTACAGATGGACGAAAGCTCAGATTGGGATAAGATTAAAGCTCATATCCAGGTTGGAGTGAAGATGAGAATGATTGGAGGATGTGATGGGATTGATTCTACACCCAGTTCTGGAGTTTAAGGGATGTAAGGTGTTGACAAGCAAATTTTTCCAAATTTGGCAATTTTCAAAAATTGTCAAATTTTGCCATTTTAGGAAACTTCACGGATATACTTTTGGGAGGCCAAATTTTTTCCAAGAAATACTCATTATTGAGATAGGATGGATTGCCAACTAACATCCCAAATTCGAGATATGCATTTCAAGTTATGAGTGAAAACAATTTTTCAAAATGTTGGAAAAAAACACTAAATTAAGATTTTGAGGGCCAAGATGAAAGTTTGAGGCCCTGAAAATGTGCCAAAACGGGTTCCAATAGCTTTTAAAGAAACCAGTTGGAAATCCACTTGTTATCTCATAACGCAACCACCCGTCAAATTTTAGCTCAAACGGACACTCGAGTCAAAAGTTATGGCCTCCAAAAGTTTTGTGTGTAAAAATCAAAACCCTCAAAAATATGGCTTTTCAATAAATTTTGAAAATTTCAACACATGGGTTTTGATGGCGGGGGGAAATTAGAAAATGGGTCGAAGCCGGATTTTGAAATTTTTTTGTATTTTTAAGCCAGGAGGGGGACATTGGGTGGCCGCCACATGGACGGGTCCGCCGCCGCCGGGCGGACAGGTCTGCCGCCGGGCGGACAGGTCCGCTGCCGCAAGTGGATAGGTCCGTTGCAGGCAGATGGGTCTGCCGCCTCAAGGGCAGACAGGTCTGTCGCCGCCGGGGCAGACAGGTCCGCCGCCGCCGGGGAAAAACGGGTCCACCGCCGGGCGGACGAGTCCGCCACCAGGCGAGACTGCTGAGGGGGAAGGATGAAGCATAAAAAGAGGGGATTGGCTAGGTAGATGGAGAGATGCTAGGATAGATGGAGAATGATAAGGGGGAAGGTTTGGACGTATAAGAAGATGAGGATGGGAAGACACAAGGGATTGGTAGGAAGACAAAGATGGGGATATGAAAGGGAGTGTTTTGATGGATGGATAGGAGGATGAGGATGGGGGAGAAACCTATAACCAGAGGCCAATGACAAGGGATGATGAAATGGATGGAGATAGAGAGAAATGAAGTAGGGGAGATAGGGATGGGGGATGAAAGGGATGGGGGGATGGAGGAGGGATGGATAGGAAGATAAGGATGGGGAGATGGTAGGGATGTGATTGAATAGGATGAATGATGTCTCCAAGGATTGTATCACAAAGGAAGATAGATGCCCCCACTCTAGATATGTCATGTGTGGGGAGGAATGAAGGATGGATGACAAGTGGATGGGAAGATAAAAGAGTGAGATGGATGAAGATAGGATGCATGGATAAAGAAGGGATAAGGTAGAATGACGGGTGGATAAGGAAGATAGACGAGTGCGAATGATAGTTGGGGTAGTGTGCGGATGAGGGGAATGTATGCTAAGAGGTGCCCAAAGCATGCTTATATGTTTGCCCCATTGTTATCAAGATCACAAGGAGGATGGAAGGATTGGGATAAGTGAGATATGCCAAGAAGGATGTGTAAGCTCGATAGGGTGGAGGGGATGATGAAAATGATGGCAAGAAGATGGGTGCATAGCCGAAAAGCGCAGGAAGCTAGCTGGATGGAACGATATCAAATGTTCCGCCCAAAGTATAGGGATGACGAGATGACTACGCCTGTGTTTTATCATGGTACTTATCCAAGGCTTTGTTTGCCAAGTTTTCACCCATCGGATGATTGCTTTCTTACTATTTTATTTTGGATTTTTTTATTATTATTTTTTTTTTTTGACTTTTTTGGATTTTTTGATTTTTTGGACTTTTTTGGATTTTTGGACTTTTTGGATTTTTGGACTTTTTGCATAGCATGCATAAGGAGATGGATAAGGATAGGGAGGCGAATAAGTGGATTTAGAAGACATGCGATAAGGATATGGATGAAGGACTCAAGCATCAAGTTCTATATCAGCTATTAAGAGCCCATGTTCGAACCGACTATTGGATGTTGGTACAACCTTATGAGGATAAATGGATTATGCAAGAGGATGAATTAGAGGGATTTGATGGGGGAGATATGTAGGGTAATGAATGGGATGCTAGAAAGGGTATGGATAGAATGATGGGGTGGATATGTGATGGGGAGATGAGTTCAGGACCAACATTGGCACATATGGTGATGGATGTGAAAAGATAAGAGGATTGATGGATGGAGAATGTGGGGATAATGGAGGAGATGGGATAGTGAAGTTTGGGACATAGGGACCCAAAAACAACTTAGAAGATGAAAGGGGGGGTGATTAGCTTTTGGATTAGCAACTTTGGATGTTCTGACAGATTTTTCATTTGATGGCATTGCATCTTTTTGCTTTGTGATCCACATGGTTTTGATCTTTTCTTTAGTGGGCCTTTGTGGCTGATGGATTTGATTTGGATTGTGGATTTGTTTTTTCTTTTCTTTACCATGTCTTTTAGAGGGGACATGGGAAGCTTTAGATTCATGTGGGTGTTTAGATTGATGCATTTTTCCTCTGGCATCCAAAGTGCTCGTACTAGCAATGGGATGGGTGTGAGAAGATGGATGATGTGGAGCAAATGGAGGTAGGAGCATGGGGATTATGTGTAGATGGGGATGCTTAGGTATGCTCGTTGAACCTTTAATTATGGGATATGCTAGAGGGATAGTTTATGATGGATGACATGATAGGGTGCTGGATGAATTATGCTCTAATGAGATGGAGGAGGTGATCTGGGATATACTGCACCCAAGATGGATAGAGTATTTTAAATAAGAATGATGGTGGATGGAGGGATGTAAGGACCCAAAATGGATGTGGGACAGCATGAAGGAGGAATATGGATGCTTTGAGGCAACATAGAGGAGGAGGGATGGCACATATGTATTTGGTGTGAGCAATGGGAAGAGTCGAGCATTTCTTTTGGGAGTGCTGCCTCGTTGAGGACATCCGCAGGCTGAAATTAACGGTTTAGATTCAGAGTCTTGAGGAACAGATCCAAGACCTTGCATGCAGATTTGTTCTTTGGACTTGGATGGGCCTCTAAAATACCCTTGCTTGGTGTAGCTGCCTAGACCTTTCCTTTGATAAATCATGTTCTTATTACTCCATCCATGATATAATTCTTTAAGTTATTCTGAAAACATGATGCGAGTCCATTATTAGGGGGGGGATGATGGGTGGTATATACACTGTGTTTTTCTTCTACAAGGAGGCCACCATGGAAGAATGTGAGAGTACCAAGGGGATATGCAAGCGGTGTGGGGATAGCATTTTTAGGCGATGATGGGGGATCCTGAGAAGGAGATGATGGGATAGCAGCATTTGGATGGGTTGTATCTAGAGAGGGAGTAGGGGATATGATAGGATCTCATCTTGTGGTAGCAAGTTCATGCAATGGAGATGGAGGTGGAGCGATAGAATCTTGAATGTCAAGAGGATCATGGGATGGAATGGATGGGGGACTGTGATCTTGTGGTAGACTAGATGGGATGGTAGGATCTTGATCTGGAGGAGGGGATATGATAGCATGCTTTGGATTAGACTCTTGACATGACTCATCTTGTGTGGAAGGCATGATAATGGAGTCATGGGGGGACTCTTCAAGTGGGGAAGATGGAAGGATGGAGGATTCAAAATATTCCTGGGAATGGATACTAGGAGTGGAAGAAGTGGATTGGATTTGGGTGTCGTATTTATAGGTCTGGACTCTCGTAGAGTAGGGGTGGTGTTCAATGATTCGTAGATGTGATGGTAGGAGATGGGGACTCAATGGATTCAGGGGATGGGATGGTATCATCAATGATAGGTGTTGGATGGAGAAGGGTCTCGTCACTAATGACCATGGATGATGGGTTGGGATGGCATGGTTCCACGACTGCAATGTGTGGAGTGGGGGATGTTTCCTTTGTTATAAGTCCTTGGAGAAACTTGAATATGCTAGGCTGAGATGGCGAGGTGGGAGGGGATGAAGGTTTATGGATTAGTGGGGGATTAGGACTAGGGATTAGATGGAAGATTAAGACCGGATGGAGATGGTAAGATATATTGGGAATGGGGATAGGGATGACACCGGGACGGTGGATCAGGTAGAAGATATGGGCTTAATGGTTAAAATAAAGGTATCGATGGTGATTAGAATAAAGGAGGCGTGTGGTGGATCAGAAAGGGGCGGCATGGGATGGGGGACTAGGATGAGAAGATTGCGGTGGTGGATGGAGACAGGAACTACCGGGATGCCTGGACAGGGGTAAGTTGGTGGGTGTGTTCGACCAGGGATAGGAAGATGTGCATGCACAGGAAATGGGATTAGGGGCTGGGCGGATTGGTGGTGGGTGGAGATTGGGGTGGTGGCATGTGGATGGACAGTGGATGGTAAAACGGATGGTGGACGAATGAAGGGATATGGATGGAGTGGATGGACATCTCAATAAAGGTAGTAATAAGGAGTGGATGAAGGAAGGAAGATAATGGATGGATAACTTGGTGGATGGACAGTGGTGGAGGAAAGAATGATAATGGACTATGGATCTCATGATCAAGACTTTCATTATCATC
>VDFB02200636.1:0-26614 GCA_007258455.2 Sequoia sempervirens | reverse complement strand
GGTAACCACCTATCTTGGCCGTAAAATCCCTAGATAAACAAAGGGCAAAGTACAGGGGCAACTCAATAATGTATATATCCTGTGGTATTGCAAAATTGGGACAGGCATGTAGAGTTAACCTCAAATTTTTAATGACCCCTACTGTGTTCATAGTAGTACCATCCAATTGCACTACCCCCTTTTCTAGTGGCTCATATTCAATTCCCAACTTATCGATAATTTGTTTGGGCATAACTGAACTACTAGCCCCCGAGTCAATCATACAATTATGAACCAGATGATTTCCTATGATCAATGACAAATAAAAAGGAGGTGGCTTGGCCTTAGTAGCTTGTTGTTCTTTATCACCAATAGTAGTATTAGCCAACAAAACCTTCTCCTTTTCTACACTAGGCTCATCTGAGACACTTAAACTGGATAAAGCAGATTGAAGCAGGTCCTTTTGACCCGAAATACTTAGAGAATCCCATATTGACATGGGTACATTTATTTTCTTCATATGCTCCAATATATTGAAAGATGTAGCAAGTTTAACTTGAGCTTTGGGAGGGATAATATCACCTTTAACTGAAGGCACCTGGGCTGATGAATCAGACTGTTGCTTGCCCACCAAAGGCTGGCCTCTTGGTAGCATTCAGATCTGGTCAGCTTTTGATGAGCCAGGAGCATTCTGATTCTGGTTCAACCCTTGTTTCGATTGAGTCTAAACTGTATTAGGTTGATGTCCCTCATCTATTGCCCTCTTCTTACTGCGTGTATTTTCTGTAATTGAAGAATCAATGTGGACCACTCCACAAAATTCTTCCCCTTGCCAGTTTAGGAATGTAGACTCATGTGTATGTTGCTCTTGCTGCTATACTTCAGTTACTATAGGCACACTAGACTGTATTGCTGAACTGTTTTGAACCATCAAGGCTTGGTTAAGCAACCCATTTACATAGGTACTCTGATTATGGGGTTGACTACATGGAGAGCACCATTCATAATCTTGAACTAAGTTGTTCTGGACAGGTGCAAGCTCTTTGGAAGTGCTTGCAGTGTTGGAGTCATAAGCTTGATGTGGCCTTGGGTTAGGAGCAAACCTTTGGCCTTGATTATAAGGCTAATAAAGTGGTCTATTGGTCTAATTTTGCTGGTAATTAGACTAGAATGAGGGTTGATAAGGCTTAAAACCTTGATTTTGCTATTTTCTTAGATTAACCAGCTCATTGCCAAAGGTCGTTAGAAGGCCTTTAATCTCTTGCAGTTCATTATACTGAGCTGGAAATGCATTTAATTGCCCATTAGGATGGGTATCAGGTGCTGGAAATGCTGTTGTACTTGGAATAACAACCAAAGGAGGTAATTGCATAGGGGTTGGAGGCTGAAAAGCGGGAAATATTGGCATAGTGGTCTCAAAACAATTTTACCAGCATGTATGAGGCTGTTTTCAGCTCTAACGGTTATACTATATGCTGCAGGAAGTGTATCACCTCCCATCAATTGAATCATTACAAAAATATCGCTATTTAAAGCTCTTAAATAGTATAAAAAGGCATGATTAGCAGTAGGTCTTATCATTTGTGGGATTCTATCCCATGTCCTATGGAAACGGTGATTGAAATATGACATAACTTCATGTGGAACTCTTTTGATTGTAGACAGCTGCTCCACCAATGACAAGTGGTCTGATTTATCTTCAAAAAAATTGTACAACTGGCTGCCTAACTCATCCCATGTTGCTATAGAGTTGACAGGCAGGCCTCTAAACCATTGTAAGGCTTTTTCTTTAAAGGACGCTACCAACAATCTGAGTGCAACATTTTCTTCAATCACATGGTGAACAACACACAAGTTGGAAACATCTTTTATATGCTCTGTTGGGGTGGTATGATCCTCCCCATAAAAATATGGCAAACCTTTTAAGGCAGCGACAGGAATTTCATCATGCTGAGTCAGATTCAGTGGGCTGCCTTGGTTAAAAGCAACAAATGGCTGATTTCTCACTGTTGGAATCATTGTCACTAGGATATTCTTAGTAATAACAATAGGAACAATAGTATGTCCTCTCATAGCAGGATTCAACTTGGATCTTCTGAAATAAACAACTGTCTTTTGAACCTTTTGGATTTCTCTCCCCCTTCTTCTAGGCGGGGACAACTGCAAATACTCAAAAACAGATGAATTACTCCTAGTCTGCACTCTTCTCATGAGCAGTAATGCACTGGAACTGCTAAATCTAAGCTCAGAGTTGCCAAGTATGTTAAAATTTGTCTCTTAAAGACTGGTGTTTGCTGCACATACCAAACAACAGTATGATAATTTTGATTTAAGACTGAAACACAGTTCTCAGTCCCACCGGGCATGCCAAAAACTGTTGTCAAATAAAGTTTGTACCCTTGCTAAGCTATTAACTATAGCAACCTATTGACACATGGGAACACTTCGAGGTTGTGGGTGACCTGGGAATGAAGTGGACCTCCAGATTACAGGCTAGTTCCCCTTAAGATAACTTGAGAATACTAAAGAATGATCAGGAAAAGAGTAAGAAGGATATACTTGAAATTTAAAACCTATCATTAACAGGTGATACACCAAAGATAAAAATATGACAATACTGCAGAAAACTCACAGAAAATATCAATAGAGCTAAACAATCTCACAATACAGAGATTTATGTTTATAAAAAATGAGTCTATGTAAGGTTCTGACTATTCTAATGCTTAACACAAGGAAAACAAAGATGTTTTCATAGATATAAACGCAATAGAAAGAGATCACTAACATAAACCTGCACTATGACATAATATTCTTTGCATCCAGTACTGAAGGAATCTGATAAAATGAAGAATTACACAAAATTTTATCATGCAACTCACAACCAGTCACTAAAACAACAAAGAAAATCTGTGAAGGAAATGACTTTCTATTTGAGAAAATAAGGAGTCTCTATGTTATAGATCTGTAGTATTTATGAAAATAAGTTACAAAGTCTGAATAATGCTCTTTCAGTAATCTCCTAACCAAGAACTGCTTTACAAAAAGAAAAAAATGCCATATATACCAAAGAGTGTCAGCCCCCGCCCTAGGGTTTTCAAAAATGAGTCGGTGCCTGGACACGTCGGCCCTAGAAAACATTTTGGAATGAAGTTAATGAGGCATTAAATGTGCATACCCTACTCATGTCGGTGAAAGCTCGCTCCTAGGCATGGCCTTCAGATCTTTTACAATGACAACATTAACTCGCAGCCCTCGTATCCACCCTCGAGACTTTGTTGGAGCCACTTTGAATGCTTTGTAGTATGGTCATTAATGTCAACCCACCTTTACCAACCGACGCCCTCACTGTTATCATGATTTGCGGCCTCTTCTTTGGCCTTCCTCTTGTGCTAGATATTTTCGCAAGTTGGCCTCCTTCGAGAAGTAGCATCAGATTTACCCCTGTCAAATTCAAACATCATTGCTTCACTGAGCTGATCCATGTCATGCATATTTTGTTGATCTTTCTTTACAGGGGAAGTCAATCAATCAAACTGCCCGTGATCCGTCCCTAGCTGCCTCTGATTGGTGGAATGCACACCACATAAGCCTTTCGGGCAATCAAAGGTCATTCCCTTAGAATCGCATGTCGGTGAGACACTAACCGTGTCTCCCTGATGTGATCATCCCCTTCAACAACTATTGGTGAGACAATCGACGGTCGACAAGACATCATAGCGAGCGGCCAGAGTTATGTCGATATCACAAAAAACCATCAACAAGACAATCGATATTGGCTAGAGGTCTCACCGAAGCTTATAATAGATCCATCGCTATTGGCAAGACACCACCCTATCGGTGAGACTTCATAGCGAACTCCTCCACTCTCCCCGAGATCCTTTCATTTCGGCAAGACCCTATCGGGTCGGCAAGACATCATTGCGAGCTCTTCAGTGTTTCCCGGGCTTGAACCCTCCAGCGGAGTTGGAGTTAGGATGAGAACCAAAACGGGACCAGAGTCAGAATAGGGGCAAAACCAAACAGTTTGCGGAACTGGAACCAGAACCAAATCCGGACCTGAAACTTTCCTGAAGTTTCAAGTTCGGATTCCGTTCCAACCCACCCCCGAAAAAACAAAGCAAGAAGGAAGAAAGAAAAACACAAGGAAGATCTAAGAGGAGGAGACATGCCCCGACCACAGGCAGCAAAAAAGCAAAGAAAAGAAGAAAGGGCGGAATTGGGATCAGAACTGGAACAGGAACAGGAACTAGAACTTTTGGAAAAGTTCCAATGTTCGGTTTTGGACCCGGTCGCTAGTCCGGAAAAATGAAGAAAGTGCCTAAGGAAAAGAGAACCCAAGGCACACAAAAAAAAAGACCAAAGGACGCCAAAACACAAATCGATCAACAAAACCAATCCCGGGTGGAAATCACGCCAGAGTAGCGAATCGAACAAAACAAGAAATATAACTTTTGAAAGTTCAAGTTTGGTTTCAGCCCGATCCTAGGTCCCTTAAAACACAACAACAAAAATGAGGAAAAAGGCAAGAAGAAAGAAACAAAGGGAAAAACCACCCCATGGTCAAATGCAAGGTGAAAAAAGAAAACAAAATGCACATAAGTGTGGATCTGGAACCGGAACCGGAAGAAAAATGGAAACTAGAACTTTTTGAAAAATTCCAATGTTTGGTTTCAGTCCGAATCCACCTCTGACAGAACAAAAAGGAAAAGGGGCCAAGGAAAACAAAACGGAAAGGGGAAAAACAAGGCGAAAACAAGATGAAGACCCACCCAAAACTAAAAACCTACACGTTGGGCTCAACCCTTATGGGAGCCACATTTAATCCACGTGCCGAATCTTAAAACACAATCTCCCCTGCAGCTGCACAAGAAGCAAACAAGTTAGAAAAAATGTAACCTGGATAGAAATGTTCCTTCAATTGGCCTTCATGAACACTCGAAAACATAGGTTACCCTGCTTGATTGAGCCCGGAGGTGAAAATCGGGTAACACTTCCACCTTTTGTATTTCTATGAGTTAAAGATCTAGTCCTCTTCCTATTTTCTTGGAGAAGATGACAATTGCTCATAGTTTGTTTATAGTTTTTGAATAACATGACTCTCATAGACCCTATATATGGGGGTACTCTTATGAGAGACCAACTAGCTATATTTTTGCATGAAATTAGATTGAATATCAGATTTGTTATACTATGTTCTGAAGCTCTATGTATGTGTAGATTACAATAAAGAAGGATACTTTAGTTGTATGCTTTTATGAGTTAGTATTTGAAGGAAGACATTGTGGATTGCAGTAGCTCAAGCAAGGGCCACTTGAGGTACTGCATAATCCACGTTATCTTAGATGGTTAGTTAGATTAAGAATTGTATTTTATGAATTATATTTCCAATTTACATCATGTTGAATTCTATATTGTAATTTTTTATTTGAAGTTTCTAATTTATATTTTGTTCAATGCTATTAAGTAATTAGTTGGAGTAGGTCACATTGTAGCATAAAAATTCACTAGTTATAGTTTGTGAAATATATGTACCCATAGCAATTACTAAGGTCATTTAGAGTAGCCAATGTTTGCTTACCTTGTTCTCTAAATAAGAGTTATTTTACGTTAGGAAGCTTTTAGATGAATTTATTCTTGTTCAATTACCTCTACTTAGTTGATTAAGAAAGTCTAGGATTATCGACTGTATATATAGTGCCAACATCATCTTAAGTTTATGGTTCCCTAGTTAATAATTTAATGAAGCCTCCTTTTGAACAATGAATTGCTTTTAATCTAGGATTTGAAGGTCCATTAAGTCATATGTATTGTGTATACATCAATTAATTAGACATTAGGGGAAGCTCTACAATCCTGACACAGTTATCTTACACATTCATCATGATCTCTCAACCAACCTTATCCATCACTTTCTCCAATCATCCTACACCTTTGATCAAATATATGTGAAAGCTATAAAGCATCCATCATTTAACCATTTAATCTCTCCATGAATTTTGATGAATCTTACATCCATTTTGTAACAACATAACCTAACATGCAATGAGTACCAAATATATTGTTTCACCTACCAATGAAAATTATTGCACAATTGCACAATCACATTGACTAAAATCTTCCACAGTTGCATCCATAAGAATGAAAACTGTATTCATAATAAGGTAACATGAACTACTAGGTTTGCATATGATCATTCCATCCTAGCAACTACCACATTCATAGTATTAGGGCATTATTTCAGAAAGTTTATAAATTGAGATAAGAATCATTTAACCATTAACAAAATGAAGTTAGATTCCAAATTTGAATTTTTTTTTTTAAGACAAACCTCCTTCGCTCCTTCTCCTTAATATTTTGAAAGTAGGTTGATAATATAAGCAACCACATTACCTATAGCAGACATGCCCTTCCAAACAAATAAAAGATATCTAATTGAAGATGGAAGTACAAGTATTTGAGTGAGAGTCAATTACTCATCTAAAAAGAACACAATTAAACAACATATCATCACTTGCATTATCAAACTTATACTATTTGTTGCTTTATCTTGAAGTGAAAGAGAGATAGATATAGAGAGAGAGCATCATTGGGGTGATTTTTGCCCTACCACAAAGACATAAGCTTCCTTGTGCTACCCTACAAAGGGAGCTCGACCCATCACGAAGAGTCTAGTAATCTGTGGCCAACAAGTGTGAAATCTATGCAGCTATGGAATAACTAACATATGTAGCCTATTAATGCCCCAAGAAAAAATATCTAGGCATATGTTCTTTACTCTTGAGGTGACTCATTTTAATTCAAACAACCCTCTCTTATTTGAATTAAAGGCTTTGGCCATATGTAACAACTACCCAATTAATCATGAATAAAGTATGGGTCTCGGTGAATAACATGAAGGGGCCTCCTTTGAGTTATAATTATTGAGGAAATCTGATTCTCTAATATTTAGATTTTATTTGGACACCTCAATCCTTTGCTATCTAGAGAGCATGATAATTCATCATTACACAAAATAAAATATTGGACTTGCTCCATTTTCCATTAGGTATACAAGGAAGAATATTAAAAGAATAATATTTTAAAGGTATAACTACAATAAGTATAACCCAAATTCTGAGATGTAAGATGAGGGTAATTTCATCTCAAGATAGGCTACTTTGCAAGCTGGGTAAGCTATTTATACATCAAGAGGCAAGAATTCAACTTATTAGAGAGTTATATACATTTATTTTCTGGTCTTCTTGATTCTAGAAGGACATTAGAAAACTTGTTGAGCTACGAATCTTGGCCCAAGATGTATTAATGAGATTTGAAAATCATTAGAGGGTGAGAATTGTATACCAACCCAAGCTCCACCAAACTATAGCTATTGATAGAGTCACATAATCACTATAAAAGTCTTCAAATAAAAATTGGAAACCTTCCATACGTTGGTTGTTATAGAGGCCACATTTTGGTTGCTGAGGAATGCACAAGTTTTAGGACAGTGCTAGGAATGCACCCCTTTTTTATGGCTGAAGAAAAATAGAATCTTATCCAGTAGAACCCTTGAATCTTAGCCTTATCTGTAGAATTTAGTGTTAGCAAGGTTAGTAAGTAGCAAATAGGTTTAACTTACCCATAGCATAATTTTACTGGTCATATGCTTAATTTACAGCATGAAATCACTGAACATGTGAACAAACAATATGAGGTTGATGAAGCACCTTCTCATGGCTATTGTATAGTACTACAACAATCATGAAGAAGTAATTTCACCATTAGTTTGAATCAAATAAACATTTGATTACTAGTAAATTGTTCCCAATCAACAGTTTCCTTTAACACATTTAATAGTTTCCCAATATACTTGGTTTGGGGTTCAACCCAGTTTTGCCTAATAAGAGGATAGTCACATTCCTTTCTCCCTTAGGCAAATTGAATTTTACTTCTTTTCTATACCTACATTTTTGAGCAGCTATAAATTGTTCTCAATAATCAAAAGTAATTTCCCAGTAACATGATCTAGACCATAAGGCATGAGCAATATGAAATTCACTATCATCCAGTATGTATGAAATTGCATAAAATTGGGAAGAGCAATGCTCAGTATGAAGGTGTAGAAGATTCAAGCCAATTCTCCACTTTCATTAATTTTTATACGTGTTGACCTTGCTTTCACAAGAGTCAATCCTTAGTTAGAAGGATCTAATAGTACTTTCATACCTGTGAGATTAAGATTGCAGGATCTTCACCTCTCCTTATTGTATGCAACTCCTCTCTTCCTTCTCCTCTCTTCTTTTCCTTCAAACTCCCCCCCTTAATGGTCTTCTTCTTTCTTATTTTATTACCACACATGTACCTCCTTTGCTACATGGGAAATGGGGCACCTTTTTTTAAGTGCTAGGTGTTACTTTGTTTGTTTTAAAACCTCTTTATCCTTGCTAACAGTTGGCTGCAATTTTATGTGCTGTCATCTCCTTTTTGTTTTCTTTTTGCTTTAGCGAAGACAAGTATGAGGCTACATACTTTTTAAGGTATGCTTTATATATATATTTTTAACAAAATTTCCTCTCAGCTTGTGGGTCCCACCTCAAGCTTAATATTTTTGTTTGGTTTTTTTTGTTTTGTATTATATATTTTCATTGAAAGGAATACTCAAAATATTACTTCTTTTATATAAAAGAAAATATTTATTTGATTTTATCAATAATTTATTGTTTGTTTTTTAATTAGAAATTACTTATTATAAAATAAATATAAAGATAAAATAGTGATTTTGATTTTGAACTGAATTTTGGTCTAAAAAACAATACACCTTATTTATCCTTCCCAACGCAATATGTGACCTATAAATTGCATTATGTGCTCATGTGTGCTACACTCATGCAAATTGCCCCTAGATGGCTAGACTCCCCTTCCTGATGATATATTCTCTCTCTTCAGCGAGAGTTCATAACTACCCTGTAACACTCCAAAAATCAAGAATAACATTAGCCCATTGCATAATACAATTCAATCATATGGTTATATATGAGATTATAGAAACTCATTCATAACACCATGATTAACCTCATTCGATGTATCATTAGAACAATTACTTTTTAACAACTAACTGAAACAACTATTTTTATATCCAGATAAAACAACAAACAAGACAACAGTATAAAATTTTATGGCCAACCGTTATGACAGTTAGGTTTCACATTCAATTGAACATCCATATCAACATGACAATACATGTCATAACCCAATTTTATTGTATTTTTAATTATAATATGATAAAATGGATTGTGGAGGAAATTCAATATGTTGAATGGAAATTTTGATATTTTAAAAAGATTGAAAGAAGTTGACCGTTGTTGACTATGCGATCTTTCTAAATTATCATATATATATATTATGAATTGAACGTTACTAATGAATTTTGGCAAGTGCAAGTGTGTGTATTTGTAGGGTGACAGGTTGAAGGATGAGAACACGGTTGAAGTAGGATCATTTAGCTGGATCGAAAGGTAAGCTAGATGGAATCTGGGTGCACACACCATGAAATGGCATGATAACTACATTTAAATATATTTAGGAAATTATATTGAGCTGACTGAAATGATATGGTGACTAAAAAAGATAGACTTGTGAAACACACATACATGTGAATTGTTATTTAATTGTCTATCCTAATTTTGTGTGAGTTCGAATTTGATAGAAAATGAAATGTGGCTTACCAAAAGAATGAATGTGTGTATTTCAAAAAAAGCAAATAAAATAAAAACACTATTTCATTTGAATATTGATGCTCGAAAATAGAATAAAAGTTCATCTTTATTTAATATTTTTAAAAAAACATTGGCATATGAGACATATCAACATTTACAAACATATAATATATACATACATATATATGTGTGTGTGTGTGTACATAAACGAGTAAATATATGTGAAAACCAAGTATGTAATTATATATATATATATATATATATATATATATATATATATATATATATACATATATTTATATTTCTAAGAATTTGAATTCAAAATTGATATTGATCATTATCGAATTGAAGAGAAAATTTAATAGAAAACGTGGGAAGATTCCCCAAGTCATGGCCTAAAAACACATTATGGTTGATTAAATTGAAATGGATAGTGGGTGGATATAACAATAATTCCATAATGGAAATGACCCAACATCATACAAAAATATTCCTATCTTGATATGCATATCGCGGGAAAAACAAGGTGAATGGTATCCACTAGATTGGAGGAAAAAAGCAAGGAAGAAGAACTCGGTGGAAGGGAAAAATTAGTCTAAATCTTAGGGAAAAAGCTCAATGCAGAGGCAAATTGATCCCATGTGAAAATAAGATAGAATTTCTTATTATTTCCTCTAAAACACTTGCAGTCTTCTTTTCATTTTGTCGAATTTATAATAGGAACAAAGATTAAGTCTTTTCTATTTGTAATGTATACAACTTTGAGCCTATGTAAAGTGAAGAATTGACCACCATTTGGGTTGCATGGCCTATTGACCCACCTTGCATGGATAATACCTAAGTATTAAATGCCTTATTGGCTAGCTAGTTGAGCTAGGTCGAGGTTTGAAAGCCATAATGTAATCAGTTGTCACATAATTCTTGCATGAAGATGCTAGCCATTCTTTGGCTATCAAATTTAATTTTGATTGATAGAGTATTTAACATATGATAGCAATGTAGAGGATTGACCATTGATACTATGGGGTAAGGTTTAGTACCTTTGTATCTTATTTTTTTGTTATTTTGATAATCATATCGGCTGGCCTGATCATGGGAATAGGCTTACAAAATTTAGCCATATGAATGAATACTGTAGTTTTTATGAGCCACCATGATTCTAAAAGAACGATGGAGGAACGAAGTAGCGTTCCATATAACTAGTGTATGATTTGATCTATAAGATTGATAGGCTATTTTATTTATAGTATTTTCAAGTCAACCTTGCATGTCAAAGTACATGTTTTTATTCCAACATGCCATTAATGGGCACTCTCGAATTCAACCTTTGAATAGTTAAGGAAAAAATGTATCAGTCATTAAAGGAATAAGTTGATCCTAGATCGACTAGAGTATGCTTTGCCATAGTTTCTTGGAACCTTTGAAACATGAGTTCTATCATGGAACCCTGATAATTATTAAGACTTGTCTCATGACCGAATGATTGTTCAGGTTTCACAGCAACGAGCGTGTTGTTTTTAATTTCATTCTATATATAATTGCATAATGGATTTTTAGTATCGTTTATATGATCAAATTTCAATATATTGGATACTTTGTTCTATGAATGTAGCATTGGATAGCTTGGTTATGATAATGAAATTTTAATGGAATTTCCATGTTACTGACAGTTTGAATTAGCTGGAAAAAACAACGTATTATTGTAAACAATGAATATTCTATTATAAATGACACTGTTTTGCTATAAACTATAACTGTTTAGCTGAAACATTGTAATATTGTAAACAGTGAATGTTCTGTTGTAAACAATATTATTTTGTCATAAACTGTAACTGTTTAGCTGGAAACAACATTGTATTATTGTAAACAATGAATGTTCTGTTGTAAACGACATTGTTTTGTCATAAATTGTAACTGTTAGTTGGAAACAACATTGTATTATTGTAAATAGTGAATGTTCTACTATAAAAAACATCATTATGTTGTAAAAAGTGTATATGTAGCTAAAAATAGTCTTGTTTAGTAACTATTTAGTTGAAACAACATTGTTTAATTATAAATCGAGAATGTTCTACTTGGAAACAGTTTTGTTCAATAACTGTTTAGTTGAAACAAAATTGTTTAGTTATAAATTGTGAACATTCTACATGAAACAACTTGATCTGTTACTATTTAGTTGGAAACATTATTGTTTTGTTATAAATAGTAAAAGTGTTCATATGTAAACAACATCATTGAATATTACAACTTGTATGATACAAACATAACAACATTATGTGAGAAACTGTTAATACAAATTTATTCTAGATTCAATTATTTCTTGAATATTTGACAAATGAAAATGTCAAAATGGAACATTTTTAAATGATAGCAATCTGATTTAGTGGTTTTATTTCAGAATGTATGCACAAATCAATAACATAAGTAGGGAAATATATGTGTATATGCACATAGACCTTTGTTTATACACATACACCTACTTGTGAGATACCTTCTTTTATTTCTTACTTAATTCACTCTTAAATGGATAATGATTTATGTTGAATGTAATAATGGGTCATGCGAATGATATGACTAAATAATGTAACGTATAGTTCCATTTGAATCATGTATTTAATTTCTACTTAGTGAGGAAATTATTAATCTGATTTTATTTTTCATAGACATATGTGAGAAGAATATTCTTTTACTTGAATAGAACAATGATACCTAAGTAGACTATAACACCTTAGGGTAGATGTTGCTATAGGGTAGATAAATTTGTTATGAAATATAGTGTAGAAAGTTATCTTCCAGGATGAGTGCCAAAATGGAGTTTAGAGAGTATAGGTTTGCTTTACCAAAACCTATAGTTTGTTGTTGCAACAAAGTTTTTATGCTTGGCCAAGCAATATAGTTCATTTTGTATGTATGGACTTTGTGATAACACTCTTTTCCATTCCTAGCATAAATCTCGCATTTTATTTTCTAACTTGTAGATAGAAACTGGATGTTGATGTATGGGAATGCACCATATTCCACCTTGTAGATTGTTCTCTTGCTAAAAATTTTGTGTAGGGTCGGGTATTCTTCAAGTTGGAAGAATTCCAGGGAAGCGTAAGTTTCATGGTTGGCCGGTAAAGTGCTTCAACCATCTTCTCATCCACCAGTGGAGGCGAGCGTTAAGCGGAACCTTGGATGTTTACAAGAATATCTTAGTCTATGATGTAACCTTGATGTAACCTTGATATAAAAGTTGTACATTGTATTGAATTTTTGGCCTTAAGAGCCAAGTCAAACTTGATATTGTAATTGACTTTCAAAATGAATATATAAATATTGACTCATTTTATTTAGACATGTGTTGCTATGATTGGATATAAATTCTTAGTTATGTATTTTTAATTTGAATATATTCATATGTCATTTACAATAATATTAATTAAGTAATAATTTAGGATGGGTTATTACATTTGGTATCAGAGCTTAGGGTCCAACTCTAGGCCTTTTGAGTCGACCATAGTTTTGACTAGGGATAGTTGACCCTTGAACAAATTTAGTTTTTCTGAGAATTGATCAAACCTGGATTGAATGCAGGTATGGGAAGGTCAAAGGCTTGAAAAAAGAAAGGGGAAAATTTTAGGACCTCAAATAAGAAAGCCGTAGAAGAAGAAGGCGCTAAGACTAAGGTTCACCTAGAGATTCCCAATGGTGAAACTCTAGCTCAAAACCTTACATGAATTAAGCTAGAGAGAGGCAAGAAGATTGAGGAGAAGCAAGCACCTAAGATTAAAAATATCTCCACAATCAAGGACTGGCCTCTAGGGCGTGGACCCAACACACCCTTACTAACTAAAGAAGAAAAGGAGAGCTTGCGTACTCAACCATCCTCTTCTATGAAACTTGATGTAAATTCAGTTGAGGACCCAAAGGAATGTCCTCTTTCCAATGATGAGAAAACCAAATAATGTAACAAGAAGCCTTTTTGTAAATAAGGGTCTATTGACTCACCTTTAATATAAATAAAACAAGAAGATATTTTTGGTGTGTTAAAAAAAAGGACTCCAAAATATGTTTATTATGCATGAATGTGTATGTATTCTATGAAAGAGGGATATATGCATGTGTAAATTATGTGATGTTGAATAAGAATGTTTATTCGTAGAACCCAGTGTTGAGATGTGATAGATGTGAATGTGTTGCAAGTTAAGTGTGAGTCATCATGGTGACCACTAGGCAAGAGATGGGTGGTAGTGGTTCAGACAATGGATGCAACAAGAGGCTTGAATGGACCACATAGAACAAGAAGTTTGAGTGGCACGTGAGGAGCGGGACCACATGAATGTAGAAGTCAATTAAGGAGATGGTGGTCCAAGAGTAGGTCCACAATTTTGAATTGAGGATGAGCATGGAAAAGACCTCAAAAGAGTAGCACCACCTAAATACGATGGTAAGGCTATTGGAGCAAGAGCAGAGGCATGGATTATTGAGATGAAAAAATACTTTGGGCTCTGTAACCTTTCTGACTAGACTAAAGAAGTATGGGCTATGTATTAGCTTTCTGGTGGGGCAACGACTTGGTGGGATAATGAGAAGTTAGAAAGGAATATTCAACCTGCTAAGATCACTTGGGACTCTTCCTCCAATATTTTAGGAAGAGATGGTTACTGCAGATTCTCTTCGATAAGGTGATTGAATTCTAGAATTTAACTTAGGGGAGCATGACAGTGACCCAGTATTGGGAAAAGTTCACCAACCTATTGAAGTATGTGCCTCAATATTAGGGAGACAAATGTTTCTGCATCCAAAAATTCATATTGGGATTGAGACTTCACATTGGAGCTGAAGTTACCATGAATGAAGTCTTCCAAAAATCCATCAAATACAAACAAAAACTACAACAGTTATCCAACTACTGCAATAATGAAAATCCTAAGTTGTGGTTTTGTAACAAGAAATATCATAAAGGAGACAAGAACTGTTAGATTCATAATCTCAAGAGGGGAAGTGAGTCGTAGGAGAATGGTGAAGATGGAAATGGTGGAAAGAACAAGAAGGAAAGCAAAAACAAGGATAAAGATGACCAAAAGCAGAAGGGCTTCAGAGAGGACAAGCCAAGAGGTCACAAAGGGCCTCGTGATGGATGCTATACTTGTGGAGGTGATCATTATGCCTCAAATTGTCTTCAGTGGTCGAAGTTGCAGAAGGAAGGAAGCTGTTAGAAGACTCAACATCACTAGATCCATGTTGCAGTGGATAACAAATAGGCAGAGTATTAGGGTTTTCCAATTCAACTGATAGGTAAGCTCTATGGAAAACTTGTCTCTATTATAATTAATATTGAAGCTATTGAAATTTTTATAGATCCTAGAATAATATCCAAGATACCTATTAGACTTAGATCATGGAAAACTCATGGATAGTCTAGTATGGTAATCGAGCAGAGTGGAGGGTAGACACCTATCTCTTTTGCATCAAGTTAGAGCTTCCAACCTTTCAAACCCAAGTCAACTTGTATGTGGCACCTTTAGGTTCATATGATGTAATTTTGGGAATGAATTGGTTAACTGAGCATAAGGCTATAGTGATCTATGTGGATAAGGTAGTCAATTGTCTAGATGATTATGAAAACCCAATCAAGATTTGTGGAATGCAAAGAACCTTAGAGCTTAGAAAGATTTCTGTTATGCAACTCAAGAAGGCTTGTCGAAAGGGGTGTGCAATTTATGTTGTGCATATCAGTAACCCTGACAACATGGAACCATATTTAGATGATTATCCTATTCTTAAGGAGTTCCAAGATGTATTCCCTGATGAAATCACAAAGTTTATTTGAAATGGGAATTTTATTTCTCTATTGACCTTGTACCAGGAGATGACCCTCAATCCAAGGCACCTTATCGGATGACCACCATCGAACTTTATAAGTTGAAGGCCCAGTTAATGGAATTGTTGAACAAAGGGCTCATAAGACCTAGTGTGTCTCCTTGGGGAGCACTAGTTATCTTTGTGAGAAAGAAGGATGGAACCTTGCGTCTGTGTATAGATTATCAGATGTTGAACAAGGTGACCATTAAGAATTGATACCCACTCCTAAGAATCGATGAGTTGTTTGGTCAGATGAAGGGAGAGATAGTGTTTTCCAAAATCAATCTCAGGCTAGGGTACCATCAATTGAGGATTAAGGAAGAAGATATTACGAAGAATAATTTTTGAACTTGATATGAACATTACAAGTTCACCGCGGTACCTTTTGGTTTGACTAATGCACCCGAATCTTTTATGAACCTCATGAACATTGTATTCAGAGACTGCTTGGATGCCTTTGTTTTAATATTTATTGATCACATCCTAGTTTACTCAAAGTTTGTTGAAGAGCATGATATGAAATTGAGGATAGTTCTACATCGGTTGAGAGAAAAGAAACTCTTTGGGAAGCTATCCAAGTGTTCATTCTATCAAGATAGGGTGTACTATCTAGGCCATATTATTTCAGCTAAAGGAGTCTTTGTAGACCCCAAAAAGATCAAGGCAATTATGGAATGGTCGGTACCTCAAAATGTGTCATAAGTCTATAGCTTCATGGGCCTCACAGGATAATATAGGAAGTTTGTGCAAGGGTTTTCCCAGATTGCATCTCCTATCACCTCACTCCAAAGAAAGAGAATGTGGTTTGAATGGACCGAAAAACACGAGTAGGCATTCCAACTCCTAAAGGAGAGGCTCACAACAACACTAATACTGATCATCCTTGACCTAATGGAAGATCCACAGTAATCATAGATGCTTTAGGAGAGGGATTGGGAGTAGTATTAATGCAATATGGACAAGTGGTATCATATAAATCAAGGAAGTTTAAGCAACATGAGGTGAACTATGTACTGCATGATTTAGAACTATCTGAAATAGTTCATGCCTTATAGATGTGGAGGAATTATCTCTTGGGGAAGCCATTTGAACTCAAGAAAGACCACTTGGGATTGAGATACATTTTTACTCAACCAAACCTTAATGTACGAAAAAGAAGGTGGTTGGAATTCCTTAGTGAGTATGACTTTGGAACTGAGTATATAAAGGGAAAAGAGAACAGAGTGGTTGATTCTCTTAGTAGATGAAGAAATTTGGTAGCCATGATCTCGACAAGGTCTAACTTGAGACAACAGGTGATTTAGCATCTACAAGGGGATGGGCACTATGAGAGAGTGAAGAGCGCCCTAGCAACAAATCCTTCAGATCATCAGTTTGGTAGTTATGAGATTGAACTGAATGGTATTTTGAGATACCAGAGAAGAATGTATATTCCAGACTTTGGAGAGCTAAGGAAGTTGGTTTTAGAGGAGGTTCATAATGTGCCTTATTCAGGACACCCCAGAGTATCCAAGGTGATTGTAGAGTTGGGGGATTTGTATTTTTGGCCTAAACTCAAGAAGGATGTAGTGGAGTACGTAGCCAAATGCTTAGAGTGCTAGCGAGTCAAGGCTGAGCATGCACATCCAGCCGAGCTATTGTATCCTAATGACATACCTGAATATAAATGGTAGGTGATCAATATGGAATTCATATAGGGGTTTCCATTGAGCAAGGACATGCACAATGGTATCTTGGTTGTGATTGATAAGTTGACTAAGGTTGCACACTTCATTCCACTAAACCTTAAGGATGGATTGTTGACCTTGGCCAAGAAAGTTGTCTAGGAGATCTTCTGCTTGCATGAAGTGCCAAAGACTGTCATTTTTGATAGGGACACTTGGATGACCTCAAGATTTTGTATGACCCTAAATGTTGCATTGGGAACCAAACTAAATTTTAGCTTGGCTTATCATCCTCAGACAGACAGACAGAAAGAGAGGGTGAATTAGGTAGTCGAAGGTCTTCTCTGAATGTATTGTATGGACTAACAATATAAGTGGGAAGAATATTTTCCTCTGGTAGAGTTGCTTACAACAACTCTTATCATACATCCCTAGGTATGACACTGTTTGAAGATCTTTATGGGCGAAAGTGTCGTACACCCGTTAGTTGCTATAAATTGGAGGACATGATCATAGTAGGACTTGGAATGCTTAAGAAAATGGAAGAACAAATTAGAGTCATTAAGAGTAGACTAAAGGAGGCGGTAGACCAATAGAAGAGTTATGTCGACAAGGAAAAAACTCTTAGACAGTTCACAACCGGGGACAAATTTTTCTTAAGAGTTAAACCTCATAAAAGTTCTATTGCTTTTGGAATGTCTTCTAAGTTGGCCCCAAGATATGTGGGACCGATTGAAGTCTTGGAAGTGATTAAAACCCAATTTCTTATAGACTAGCTCTACCACCTGCTCTGGCTCGAATTCATAATTTGTTTCATTTTTCTTTTCTTAAGCCATATCATCCTGATGTAGCTCATGTGCTTGATTGGAAACCCTTGCAGGTACGTGATCCATGAATGGTGCTAGTGGAGCCCATTAGAATCCTAGATAGACTCAACGTCAAGTTGCAGAGTAGAGATATTGCTTAGTTTAAGGTCCAATGGGACCAGTACTCTAAAGACAACACTACTTGGGAGGATTTGGAAGAAATAAAACATGCTCTTTTCCACATTTTCTTTCTTAAGAAAGAGACTCAAATAATTTTTCCTGAAAATTTTGGATTGAAATATTATGATGTTTTGACTTGGAACAATTTGATGTGATGTTGAAATAAACATATGTGTTTTGATTTTTTTTATTAAATAGACATTGAGACGATGTCTCTTCCAAGAGGGGAATGATGCCATAACCCAATTTTATTATATTTTTAATTATAATATATGATAAAATGGATTATGGGGGAAGTTCAATATGTTGAATGGAAATTTTGATATTTTGAAAAGATTGAAAGAAGTTGACCGTCATTGATGATGCGATATTTTTAAATTATCATATGTATATTATTATGAATTGAACATTACTGATGAATTTTGGCAAGTGCAAGTGTGTGTATTTGTAGGGTGACACGTTGAAGGATGAGAAGATGGTTGAATTAGGATCATTTAGCCAGATCAAACGATAAGCTAGATGGAATCTGGGTGCACACACCACAAAATGACATGATAACTACTTTTAAATACATATAGAAAATTATATTGAGTTGACATAAATGATATGGTGAGTAAAAAAGATAGACTTGTAAAAGAAAAATACATGTGAATTTTTATTTAATTGTCTATCCTGATTTTGTGTGAGTTCGAATTTGAAAGAAAATGAAATGTGGCTTACCAAAAGAATGAATGTGTGTATTTCAAAAATAAAAATAAAAATAAAACACTATTTCATTTGAATATTGATGCTCAAAAATAGAATAAAAGTTCATCTTTATTTAATATTAAAAAAAACATTGGCATATGAGACATATCAACATTTACAAAACATATAATATATATATAGGCAAAGCATATATATATATGAAAATATATATATATATATATATGAAAAAAATATATATATATATATATATATATATATTGAAATGTGTTAAATGAGTAAATATATGTGAATATCAAGTACGTATATATATATATATATATATATATATAGATATATATATATATATTTACATATATTTATATTTCTAAGAATTTGAATTCAAAATCGATATTGATCATTATCAAATTGAAGAGAAAATTTAATGGAAATGTGGGAGATTCCCCAAGTCATGGCCTCAAAACACATTATGGTCGATTAAATTGAAAGGATAGTGGGCTACAATAGGGAATAATGCCATAGGGCTGGGCCCCAAATTGGGCTAAGTATATTCCTGCACGGGTCACGAAGTTCTAGTCTCCCCTCCGGGTAATATCGGCATGTCGCTACCACGGCCACGCTAAGTTTATTGATGCCAGGCGACCGCTATATCGGGTTGGACCCCCGTCTAAAAAAAAAATAGGAATAATGCCATAATAGAAATGGCTCAACATCATGCAAACATTTTTCTATCTTGATATGCATATCGCAGGAAAAACACAATGAATGGTGTCAACTAGATTGGAGGCAAAAAGCAAAGAAGAAAAAATCGGTGGAAGGGAAAAATATTCTAAAGCTTAGGGAAAAAGCTCGATCCAGAGGTAAATTGATCCCATGTGAAAATAAGATAGAATTTCTTATTATTTCCTCTAAAATACTTGTAGTCTTCTTTTCATTATGTCAAATTTATAATAGGAACATAGATTAAGTATTTTCTGTCTGTAATGGATACGGCTTTGAACCTATGTAAAGTGTAGAATCGACCACCATTTGGGTCACATGGCCTATTGACCTACCTTGCATGGATAATACCTAAGTCTTAAAGGCCTTATCGACTAGCTAGTTGAGCTAGGCCGAGGCTTGAAAGCCATAATGTAATCGACTATCGCATAATTATTGCATGAAGATGGTAGCCATTCTTTGGCTATCGGATTTCATTTAGATTGATAGATTATCTAACATATGATAGCAATGTAAAGGATCGACCATCGATCCTATGGGGTAAGGTTTAGTACCTCTGTATCTTATTTTTTTGTTATTTTGATAATCATATCGGCTGGCCCTATCATGGGAATAGGCTTAAAACATTTAGCCATATGAGTAAGCCATATGAATGAACACTGTAGTTTTTATGAGTCGCCATCATTCTAAAAGAATGATGGAGGAATAAAGTAATGTTCCATATAACCTTGTATGATTCGATTTATAAGATTGATAGGTTGTTTTCTTTAAAATATTTGCAGGTCAACCTTGCATGTCGAAGTACATGGTTTTATTCCAACATGCCATTAATGGGCACTCTCAAATTTGACCTTTGAATAGTTAAGGAATTTTTTTATTAGTCATTAAAGGAATAAGTTGATCCTAGAATGACCAGAGTATGCTTTGTCATAGTTTCTTGGAACCTTTGAAACATGAGCTCTATCATAAAACCTTGATAACTACTAAGACTTGTCTCATGATTGAATGATTGTTTGGGTTTCATAGTGCTGAGCATGTCGTTTTTAATTTCATTCTATATATAATTGCATAATGGATTTTCAATATCGTTTATATGATCAAATTTCAATATGTTGGATATTCTATTCTATGAATGTAGCATTGGATAGCCTGGATATGATAATGAAATTTTAATGGCATTGTCGTGTTACTGACAGTTTGAGTTACCTGGAAACAACAACATATTATTGTAAACAATGAATGTTCTATTGTAAATGACAAATTATTTTGTTATAAACTACAATTGTTTAGCTGAAACAAAATTGTAATATTATAAACAATGAATGTTCTATTGTAAATGACATTATTTTTTCATAAACTATAACTGTTTAGCTGGAAACAACATAGAATTATTGTAAACAGTGAATGTTCTGTTGTAAACGACATTGTTTTGTCATAAACTGTAACTGTTTAGCTGGAAACAACATTGTATTATTGTAAATAGTGAATGTTCTGTTGTAAATGACATCATTATGTTGTAAAAATAACATGTGTAGCTGTTCAAACAATCTTGTTCATTAACTATTTAGTTGAAACAACATTGTTTAATTATAAATTGAGAATGTTCTACCTAGAAACAGTTTTGTTCAGTAACTATTTAGTTGAAACAATATTATTTAGTTATAAAATGTGAATGTTCTACATGAAACAACTTGATCTATAATTGTTTAGTTGGAAACAATATTATTCTATTATAAATAGTAAAAGTGTTCAAATGTAAACATCGTTGAATATTACAACTTGTATGATACAAATGGAACAATAGTATGTGAGAAACTGTTAATACAAATTTGTTCTAGATTCAATTATTTCTTGAATATCTGACAAATGAAAAAATCAAAATGGAACATTATTAAATGATAGCAATCAGATTTAATGGTTTTATTTTATAATGTATGCACAAAATCAATAACATGAGTAGGCACATATATGTGTATGCACATAGACCTTCGTCTATGCACATACACATACTTGTGACATACCTTCTTTTGTTTCTTACTTAATTCATTCTTAAATGGATAATGATTTATGTTAAATGTAATCATGGGTCATGTAAATGATATGATTGAATAATTTAATGTACAGTTCCATTTGAATCATGTATCTGATTTTTGTTTAGTGAGGAACTTAGTAATCTGATTTTCTTTTCCGTAGACATATGTGAGAAGAATATTCTTTTACTTGAATAGAACAGTGATACCTAAGTAGACTAGAGCACCTTAGGGTAGATGCTACTAGAGGGTAGATAGCTGTTATGAAATATTATGTAGTAGAAAGTTACCTTCCAAGACAGGTGTCAAAATGGAGTTCAAAGAGTATAGGTTTGCTTTACCAAAACCTATTGTTTGTTTTTGCAACAAAGTTTTTATGCTTGGCCAAGCAATATAGTTCATTTTGTATGTATGGACTTTGTGATTTAACACTCTCTATCATTCCTAGCATAGATCTTGTATTTTCTTTTCTAACTTGTAGATAGAAATTGCATGTTGATGTATGGGCACACACCAAATTCCACCTTGCAGATTGGTCTCTTGCTAAACTTTCCATGCAGGGTCGGGTATTCTTCAAGTTGAAAGAATTCTAGGGAAGCGTAAGCTTCGTGGTTGGGTGGTAAAGCACTTCAACCATGTTGTCGTCCACCAATGGAGGTGAGCGTTAAGAGGAACCTTAGATGTTTACAAGACTATCTTAGTCTATGATGTAACCTTGATGTAAAAGTTGTACATTGTATTGACTTTGTTGCCTTAAGAGCCAAGTCAAACTTGATATTGTAATTGAATTTCAAAATGAATATATAAATCTTGACTCATTTTATTTAGACATATGTTGCTATGATTGACTATAGATTTTTAGTTATGTCTTTTTAATTTGCATATATTCATATGTCACTTACAATAATATTAATTAAGTAATAATTTAGGATGGGCTATTGCAATAGAATCTTTAGGGCCGAGTTTTTTATTTAGCTAAACATCTATACGAAATTTAGGGCCGGGTCACAATTAGGGTTGTGACACATTTTGCATTTGTTTTGCTGTCAAGGTTATGCTAAAGTTTTATGAGCAATCCACATACATTTATTACAACATTATCACATTCTACAATGGAGTAAGACTAGGCACGTTGGTGGAGGAAATATAGTTTACTTTGATTTTCTTTCATGTTTGTGCACACACTTTATTGAGGTAGGCTATTTTATTATTGAATTGGGTTTATTATTTATTTAATCTCATTTCAAATTTTAATAATTTTATTCACCTTCAACACAAACTAGCTGAAAATTTCAACTTTGAACTTTTGAATCCATTTTCACCATCTTTTCCAACTTTGTTTGTCTTTTAGGAAGTTCATAAACCAGTGAACTAGTTCAAACAGATAACTTGAACACTTACAAATAAAAACTTGTTGTCACAATGTTTGTGAACTTTAGAAATTTGCAACAATAAAGGAAGACCACTTATTAGGAAAATAGAAGGTTCAAGAACTCACAAAAACTCTAACAAAAAGAATTTATCAAGTTCATAAGAAGTTCTTGAACTCACAAACTTGCTGACATAAGGAACCCATCGTGCAATTTAACAAAGTTTACAAACTATGAAAAAGTTTGAAAAAGATTAATAAAACTTAGAAATACCAAAAATAAAGAAAAAGGCCCAAAAAAATTATATTTTAAAGACTTATTTTCAACAAGGATTCCTTCCTAATTGATTTTCACAAGATATAATTGTAACCAAAAATTTGAAGAGACTAAGGGAAAATTTTGGGCAATGCTAAGTCGCTAAGCAAAAAATCATGAAGGGCATCAACCAAATGTGTAGGACTATTTGTGTTCCAAACTAGCAAGTTCAAGGATGAATTGTTGTGGTTCTAAGTACCCCTCATGATCAAAATTATCAACTTTAGGTTGAATAATAGTAATAATAATGGCAATATCCATATCCATACCATTATAAACACCCTTTTCTCTAGATTAGGCCATTTGAGGATTCAAATGGACACTTCTTCTTGTTAGAATTGGCTATGGATGCCAAGATATTGAGACCAAATGGAAAGCGCAAAGAGAGAGAATGGAATGTGACAAGAATAAACTATATTTTTATCAATATGATTCAATGATATGATTGTGTGTAGAATGTAGTAGAAACTCCTTGGTTATATAGCCAAGGTGAGATACAAGATGTCATAGGATTATGACAAGTGTCTTAATCATATAACATGAGACAAATCATCATATTTACCTAGGTTCACATGTGTTACAAGTCAAAAGATAAGATAGCAACTAATGAAACCTAACACCTTCTAGAAAGATTCCTTCCTATGACCTAAATAAACTTAACATGTGTAAATAAGTCCCCTAGTAATGAATTAACTAGGTACAAGACTTTATTTACACCAACACCCCCCCTTAAGTGCAACTTAGGGAGTAGTAGATTATTATGCAAATGACACAAAGATGCAAGGATGGGTCTCGACTACTAGGCCCTGTTAGGTAACCATGTACATATGCAAAATAAATCTCTCACAAACGGAGTAAAGGAGAAAACCTAGTGGGATAAAACTCCTCCTCAAAAGAGAGATGAAATACAAAAATTAAAATGCTCTCAATGATGCATGAGATGGTAAAAACCCCATGTGAGGAAAAAGACCCCCCATAAGAGAGAAGAAGAAGAGAGACAATGATCCAAAGACAAAGATATCCCCTCTGAAGACAAAGAAGCCTCCTCCAAATGTTGTTCAAAAGTATCCACAGTCATGTCAATATGTGAAGAATGATCATGTAGAGAATGAACAAGAAGGTTAAGGTGTTCCCTCACAACAACTAAAGAAGGAGCATCTTCATCAAAGAGAAGATGAATGCCATCAATGGTGTTCCCCAAATCTACAATATGAGACTCCACAAACAAGTCTAAAATACCTGTCAAGAAGTCATCCAAAGTAGTCAAATCTAAAAGATGATCAGGATCTTGTTGCACTGAATCACAAGGAGCCAAAACTGTGGCAACACAAGTATCATCAATTGCAACAGTAGATGGGGGAGATGAAATGCATGAATCAAGAACTGGATCTGATGTGAGAACTCCCAAGTTCAAGAAGTCAAATGTATCCTTTGAATCATGGTTGTGATCAATAACCGAAGGAACAATATCATCATCAGAGGAAAAAATTATAAAGGTATACAACCGAGATGAATGATCAACCACCCCAGTAGCAATGATCTCTCAAATTTCCAAGTCTCGAATGATGAGTGAATCAGGTGTGAACTCCACAGTCCTCCCATCTCCACTATGTGTAATATGATATATGGAAAGAATATTGTTCGTGAAATGAGGAACACACAAAACATCTTGAAAAGTGTTGTCCCCAAAACTAATAGATCCCTTCCCAATTACACTCATGTATGCATTTTTTCCCATCAAGATATGAGACATAGTACAAGGTTGAAAAGAAGAGAATATAGACTGTGAATATGCCATATGATGAGATGCTCCTAGATCTATAAGCCATCTCCCTGATCCTAGACCTGAAAAAGCATAAAAAGCTTGTCATTTATTTCCTGATGTAGATGCTTGACCTTTGTCCTTTTTAGACTATTTTGAAGTAGGAGAAGAAGATGATTCAGATATTCTAGAAGGAAAATCAATGTGATTCCTTTTGAGAATATTTTTCAAATCATCAATATCCTTCTTATAACAATAATTTTCTTCATGTCCATCCTTCTTCCAATATGCACAAGTAGGCCTCTCCTTCTTTGATGATTCTCCTTTTGAGGATTCCGATTCTTTATGTGGCTTGTTTTTCTTCTTCTTTTACTTCTTATCAAGATTCCTTAATTCTTTCTATACCTTTGACTCACTTGCCACTAATGCTTGTGACTTGGAAGACTTGATTAGACCCATGTTCATTAACTTAGCTTCCTCTTGGATTAGGAGATTCACAAAGTCATCAAACTTAGGATCAACATATGATGCTCCCATAGAAAGTTGATGGGTATGAAAGCCAAAAAAAAATATTGAATACTCAGGACCAAGTTTGGATAACACATTCATAATCAACTATAAATCCTCTCTATCAATGTTGTATTCTTTCAATTGTGTTCTTAGTTGCTTAACTTTGGAGATGTAGTCTTGGATGTGGTCAAAAAATTTAGGATCTAGATTCATCAAATCATTATCAATTTGATAGCCTCTTACTTCATTTGTAGTACCATACAATGTTCTTAATTTGTCCCAAGCTTCATGAGAATTTTTACATGATTCAACTTGAAACAACAAATCTTGAGAAACTAGTTTACAAGACATCCAAGAGCTTTGGTATGTTTAATCATCCATTTTAACTTTTTATCTACATTTGTAGGTTCAAGTACCTTATCTTCAACATATAGAGAGCGACCTTCTGTCATTAGAATACTCCATGCATCTTGATGCCATGTTGAATAATTATATGATGTGAGAAAATGAACCTTAGAATGATCTATGAAAATGAGAGAGCATAAGAAAATAGATCAAAAGTATGCACCAAGAGACACCCCCCACCAAATCACTCAATCAAGAAACCCACAAGAAATATATGATTTGGCACTTTATATTTAATGCGTTTACAGTTGCTAGATGCCAAAAACAACAAGCTAGACTTGATCTTATAATTTTTGGTACAAAATGAGATCAATCTAATCATATCATTGAAAATTACACGAAAAATTATGCACTTTAAAAAAAAACTGCACCAAAAAATGTTATCGTAGGAGTAAGATATGAGCTCCCGAAGTTCCCAAAATGAGGACGAAGCAACAACACATGTGAGAATCTATAAATTCTAGAAAAAATAGGCACCAAAACCAAAAAATGATTGCACCACTGCAAAGAGTGCAAAAAATTAGCCCAAATAAAAAAAATTGCTCAAAAAAAGGAGTCAAAATGATTGAGATATGAAGCTCCGAAGTTGAATTGCAAAACTAAAAAGATCATCTGTGAGGGGGGAA
>VDFB02200635.1:0-12304 GCA_007258455.2 Sequoia sempervirens | reverse complement strand
GGAGAAATCCAACCCAGACGGATTCTTGCTGCCAAGACACCACTCGCCAAATAGAGCATTAGTACAGACAAAATTTATGCAATTATTATGAAATCCATCCACTAGCAACAAGAAACCATCATTTAGCACTTTACCCGATTAGCCCTAGCTTTGAAAATCGAATGAAATGAAACTAGGCAGGAAAACTAGAAAAGTTTGGACAGGACATATTTTCACGGATGGTTCAAATATTCAGTTCGCTACCGCTGGTTGGTCAAAACCGAAAATCCCAAAAGTGTGAATCTACCTGACACCTCAAAACTCCGGTCGCACGTTAACACGCGAACCATTAATCAAACGATCATGCAAACTTCTCTACTTGGATTCTAATGGTCCCAAAATCGACGCCAGTCAACAAAATTCAGAATGCACTTGAACTTGAATTTCAAAAGACCTCTGAATAACTAGTCTTAAAGTCGAAACAATGATGCCCTAAATCCCATAACCAGACCTCCGCCATGAAAGCCCATGTAAACTTAAGATTTCAAAGAACACTATCATTGAGACGATCGATCGAAGCGCACAGGGATTTCTTAAGGTATGAGCAGGTTGGGCTGAACATAAACCATGAAATCGTGACAACCCCACTAAACCTTGGCAAATTCGGGCAAATGAACCGAAACCCTAATCTTCACAAAATATAGCGAATGGCACGCCTAGGAGGCAAAGTCCTACCCAGACGTAACTACAAAGATGCATCTGACACTCAATTGATAAACAAAAACACACATAGTGGGAGTGATGAAATTGCGAAAAGATGGGTCAAACCCTAGCTTTATAAATACAAAGTCATAATCCAAGCAAAGCCCAACCCAAAAACGGTTACCAATCGACTTAGAAAGATTCAATTATCGCGCAAACAGAGGGAGGGGCTAGCCGCGACTTACCATGGATCAATATGGACGAGGCTCGAGCTCGAAGAGGTGACTGCAAAAAAAGTGTGCCCTAGTGACGAAAATCCTGACACTAGCGCCCAAACAATTCACACGCAAGCAGCTCAAACCCAATGATCGAAGCTTGAATGAAAACTCTCAATCGCCAAAGCAGCAAGCAAGTGAACAATGAAATCAAAATGATGCCCAAAAGACCTTAAATCCACCCATAATCGTGTCTGAGCAAAGGTAAATACCTCAAGTATTAATGAGTATAAGATATGTTAAAGGTAAACCCCGAGTCTCGTGACCTAAATTTCAGAAAAAACCAAGACACATGGAAAATCTGGATAAACACGAATTCTACAGATATAGTAGAAACCGGGAATTTAACAAAGTTCGGGATTTTGATGCAGTCCGGGAAAATCCGCCGAAGCCGAAAAATCCTAGATTCAAGTAGAAACCCGGATTCAGAAAATTCAGCAGTAGACGGACAATGAGCCAAAGTCTTTGTAGGAAAATCCCAAACCTAAAAATCTTGATTTATCAAAACCCCGGATTTCGGCACCAAAACCCAATCCTAATTCAAGCCCCACAGTGCATTCACATACTTAAGTACTCCACTCAACATCCTTCAAGACCTCAAAAAAATCCAATAAACCAAAGGTCAAAAGACACTTAAAAGAGGTCCCTACTCCAGTGGGCGCGTAGGTAAACCGGCGTCAGTGTCCCATCCCTATAGGAATCCTTAATACTTAAAATAAGTTGTTCAAAAATAGGAAGGTCCTAAATAGACTGACAATGATAAGCAACAAATGATGCAATTGCACAAAAACTTAGGGTTAGAAAATTTCAATGGTTTCCTTGCCAAACAGACTCTAGGCCTAGTAGGATAGCAAAATGAGTTTTCTTGACATAACTTGTAGAGAAGACCTCAAACACACAATCTAAAAAATATTTTGAGTACCTTTTTTGGATTTATTTAACATATCCAAAACTTAGGTATGGTTGTTTTGTAACACAAGGCTCAAACTTAAACTATCATTACTTGAAGCTTAAAAACATGGGGCAACAAATAGAGTTTTTTGGTCATAACTTTTTGTGAAGAAATGATATCCAAAATATAAAAATAGTTCTAGATACCCATTTGGGATTTATACAACTTAATTCATAACCAAGGTGGGTTACTTTGTAAAAAACCCTTCAAAAATTGAGTTTTCTTCTGCTAATTAGATCTAAAACATACATAAATTCGACCTAGGGCATCACCAAAACACGTGAAAACCTTCTCCCTTGAAATTTCAACTTTATAGAAACTAAAAAACAACCTGTTTAAAACCATTCCACCAAGTTTCATGAAGTTTGACCGGTGGAATGGTGAGATTTTTTTTTCTTCATTCAAAGCACTAAACCTAGGGTTTTCAACCAGTCTAGGGTAGATTGGCTCTAAAACATTCAAATCTTAATGAAATTCAATGAGAAAAAATGCAATATAAAGTAGAATTAATTATCCATTGACTGTAATTGGTTTTAAATCATGAACCAATCGTACAAGGTCGTACCAAGCTTTGAAATGACAATTTAACGTTCAGAAATGCAGAAACGAGAATGCCTTTTATTGATTTCACTTCAAAATTGTCATGCCCAACCTTGGGTTCGACCTCCCCAAGGCTATTTAAACATGTATAGACCATTTACAACTGATTTTCAAACTACAACCATTCTAATTCCTTCATTTACAACATGTGACTCTTCAAATTTCACAATTTGCAACATTTTAGACAATATTGACAACATTGCAATATTTTGCATTGAAACCCTAACTCAACACCTAATGAATCAATCTAGACTCTTACAAGCATAAAATGATCCAAGAGGACCTTATTACATGAGAAATACCAGAAAAGTAAAACAAAATGACACATTTTCCTATTGGAGGCATGAATCTTAAGGGTGCTCTTGCACTAACTACATAAACCATTCTGACACACATACTATCTAATAGAGTCAACAACATAAATGAAGATGACTATTCTAGAGGTAGGAACTATTGTTCACAATCCTCTACATCAATAAGTATCCTAGAGAGATGATCCAACCAAACCTCAAAAATTTCCTTGACCAACAAGAAAGTTCTAACCAAATCTCCCCTTTGTCTCTAAATAGACAATAACTCAGCTTGCAATTATCCAAATCTTCTTCTCTATTTTCCACCTTTATCTTTGAAGAATTCAAAACACTTCTAGATATCATATCAATTTAGATTCAATAGCTTCAATTGTGCTTCTAAAATTATCAACTATAGTAGGCCACCGAAGACAATACTTGTAGATGCCAGACATCTCCTTAATGCATTCTTTTGTCTCACCAATGTGTATGGATAACTTTTTTTGGCTTTGACACACCTTCTCTCAATCATAGCTTGGAACTTATGTCCTTCAAATTCCTCCCACAACAACCTTTCTTCAACAACTTCTACTAGATCATCCGGTAATGAGTCAGAAACATCTAAAATAGTAATACTCTTTTTGAGTAGATAATCAACCAAGGAATCATCAATTCTAAGCCTACTGACCGGAGGGAAGGCATACCACATTTCACCAATATTTTTCATATCACCCTCATTCAAAACTGAAAAAACTTCATTTAGATCGAATGAGTCAAATCTAGGTAGAGAATTTTCTTCCTTCTCCTTCTCTTCTAAGATAGCGATGACATCCTTTGTGTTAATTTTTATCCTTTTAGGTTCCGGAGGGGAACCACCAATGGCAACCTCTAACTCCTTACCAAAGGAGGAACCCTCCTCAAATTGACTAGACACTATCACACCAAAGCATAGATTCATCTGCAAGGATGAGAAATAAACTTTGCATGCGCTTGCTTTATCTTTCATACATTCCAAATACCTATAATTTTTTTTTGACAGGGATGCCAAACTTCTCCTTTGATGGTCGCAAACTCATAAATCAAAAAGGATAACTGTCAATCAAATACATTATGACATTCTCAATTAGGTTTTCCATTATGAGGCTACACAAGTCAAACTGTTTATTTTCCTTCACCATCTTATGTGCAAGATATATAGTAATAGCCAAAGTAGAACCTTCACAATTTATTAAATAGATTTTATAAGTGATACCATAAGCAACATAACTCACTGCAGGATTGACAATGGTATTCATTAGTAGAGCTCGGGGGTCTTTGTCGATACTAGTAAGTTTCCCCATGTCTCCGTATTTCACCATTTTCTTCCCAGGGAGATCACCAATACTACACAATTCAGTAATAGCTTCAATGGCTTCCTTAGTGATCGGATAGGGTTTTTCCAAAAAAATGCTACCATCCTTGAATCGAATCAACAAGAACAAGATAGATTATCTATCAGCAAAGAAAGGAAATTCTCCCCATAAATCCATACCCAGAGCACTTACATTCTGCAATTCATTAGTCTTCAACCTTAGTTCCATTTCCTTCATCTTCCGATGATCAAATTCATCCAAATCTACTCCCTTCAGCCTTAGTGGAATACCTCCACTCAATTCTCTATCAACAAATTCCATCATCGCGCTTAGCTTCTGTAATCTTTTATCACTTTGTGAATGTTCTTCTTCCTCTTTGAAAACTATGAGAAAGGTTTTGAAAACTCCACCTTTTACATTAATTGCTCATGATGAACTTGCTGCAAAAAACTTACATCGATGATGTCATCAAATGTACTTCACTTTTCAATCAGCTAGATTAAGCTTCATCATATATCACCAATTGGATCAAACTTAGTCATGTTGAAAACACATCAATATTGCTCCAGAGAGGGGGAATCAACAGGATATGCATAGCAATACTCCCCTTGAGCCAAGGCGCTTGGCTTAGTTTCCAGCAGAGCTTGTAATGGGATCCGGTACCATAGAAGAGTTGTCCACATTCATTTCCTTTTTCTTCCACACCATGATAGTCTTCTTCTTAGATTCACCTGATTCTACAACCTTCTTTTTGTTTTGAAGCTTTTTCGGAGCAACATATCTACATGTGTTAGCATAATGTTTGGGGTGACTGCACTTGTAAGACCTTTTTCTTGACTTAACTGAGTGAACCCTAGATCTTTGAGCATTTGGTTGCCTAATTGGAGGTCTTTTAGGTGTTCTAGAGTTCAGGGCCATGCTTGTTACACTAGATATCACTTTAGCTTCAACTGCTTTGTCTTCACCCTTAGTGTTCTGATTTGAGCTTTCACCAGTGAAGCCAAGTCCTCCCTTATCCTTGTGAAATTTTTGTTGGGACATGAGTTGATCTAGAATTATGCTACTTTCACATACTCTTGCTTCTATTTTCAGCCTTCTTAACTCTTGATGTAACTTCTCATTTTCTTCTGATTTCTATTTGATGGTATCTTTGAGATTTTCTTCAGTCTTCTTCCATTCTTCCATTTTCTGTTTGATAGTATCTTTGAGATTTTCTTCAGTCTTCTTGCATTCATCCAATTGTTGTTTTAAATACACAATACTTTCCTTTGACTCCTTTAATTCCTGGCTGACCTCTCTATGTCTTGCTTTGAATATCTAGATTTTCTCCCTTAGCTTTGAGATACACGCATTTGCTTCCTTGAGGTTTTCTTTCAATTCTTCATTTTCAGATTTTGTGCTTTCCCTATCATCTAACATTATCTTTAGTTCTTCCTCAAAGTGATAAGCTCCTTCCATTTGTTCAAACTACCAAGATCTCCCTTAAGTGGTTAAGCTCTATCTTGAAGGGAGCAAGCTCTAATACCAATTGTTGAACAGTCTGGATAACTAATAGGAGGGGTGAACCAGTTATCATAAAATAATTTTCTTTTCTTTAATTAATCCGGAGCAGGCTTATATCAATCAAAAAATAATCAAATAGATATGAATATGAAATCACACAACACTAGAATTTATGTGGAAACCCAAGAAGGGAAAAACCATGGAGAATGGTAATTCTCAATTATAGAACACTAGTTAAGGTGACACCAGTTAAGGTGATTTTTACAAAGGCTCACTGCCAAAATGCTCATTGAAGGTAAGGCTCACTACCAATGGGCTCACTACTTGATTAATACATTTGATTACAAAATAGTCTCACTAACAAAAGTGAACTAATGAAGTTAAATCTACATATGCATGAATTAAGTTCCGATTAAGAGCACAATATTTGTCTACAACAAATCTGGTCAATAATTTTCTGCACACCTTCCTCACACAACCTATGCAAATCATATTACTTCTTCCTTCACACCCTTTTATCTTCTCACACACACCATACTCCACAAATCTTGTTTCATTGAACAAAAAAAACTTTTACTTATACCATTCCATGCCTTCATAATCTCCTAGGTCGACCAAGCACAATTTGAATTAGATCACCGCAAAACATGTCAGCATGAAGGACAACCTTGAAATATTCAATAAGGCCTTGCACGCTAGCACTAGACCCAAAAGATAGGTCACATATAAATATCTTCTTACCACATTACCAAGGGACCCACAAATAGGTCATACATAAGATAGGTTCATTACATGACATAATTATCAAACTTTGAATTACATGAAATATATTTTGGAGTTGATGGGAGTGCCACAACCAAGACCAAATCTTGATTATCATCAATTTAAGTATCAACTGGAGAAACATAAATTGACAAACCAAAACTTGTAACATGCTACATGAATGTCTGGATAGCAAGGTTACCTGGAGTAAGATTTGAGCACAACATCCAACATCAAAAGATTAGTCTTCATTATTTTGTATTAACTGACTTCCTTGGATGTCCCAAAAAGAAGTACTTCCATATCCAAATCAAAGATAACATCCATACTACACAACATCAAAGCATATGATAGGATAGATCATTTCTGTATATTATTCGGAGCACAACCTTTCGGATCTAGGTTTTGACATCAATGAAAACAATGCTAAATCATCTCAACAACTTCTCAAAAATCTCCCCCTTTGGCATTGTTGGAAAAACAACAAAAACTCAAAAACACAAAACTCCAAAAACTTCAAGCACTCCCCCTTAGACAAGCAATTCAATACCTCTTATTATTTTTGTTTTGTCTTCATTTTCTCCCCCACTTTTCCATCAAAGGGAAAGTGAAAAATAAGAACATTTAGGAGATAAGTAAAAATAACAATTTTCACATGAAAAATGTTCTTGTACCTTTCTCTCACAATTGGAAGAATCCTCTTCCAAGCTAGCACTGTAGAAACCATTTTGGCACACATACTATCCAGTAGAGTCAACAACATAAAAGAAGATGACTATTCTGGAGACAAGCACCGTCATTCACAATTCTCTGCATCAGAAAGTATCCTAGAGAGATGATCCAATGGGACCTCAACAATTTCTTTGACCAACCAGAAATTTCTAACCAAATCTTCCCTCTATCTCTAAACAGACAATAACTCAGCTTGTAATTCTCCAACTCTTATTCTCTATTTTCCACCTTTATCTTTGAAGAAGTCAAAGCACTTCCTAATATCATTCAATTCAGATTCAATAGCTTTAGTTGTGCTTCTAAAATTATCAACTGAATTAGGCCACTAGAGACAATACCTATAGATGTCAAACATCTCCTTAATGCATTCTCTTGTCTCACCAATGTGTTTGGATAACTTTTGTTTGGATTTGACACACCTTCTCTCAATTATAGGTTGGAACTTATGTCCTTTAGATCCTTCCCACAACAACCTTTCTTCAACAACTTCTACCATATCATCCAGTAACGAGTCAGAAACATCTAAAATAGTAATACCCTTTTTGAGCAGATAATTAACCAAGGCATCATCAATTCTAAGCCTACTGACCGGAGAGCAGGCATACCAAATTTCACCAATATTTTTCATATCACCTTCATTTAACACTGAACGAACTTTATCTAGATTGAAAGAGTCAGATCTAGGAAGAGACTTTTCTTCCTTCTCCTTCTCTTCTGAGATATCAATGAAATCCTTTGTGTTAATTTTTCTCCTTTTAGGTTTTGGAGGGGAACCACCAATGGCAACCTCTAAATCCTTCTTACTGGAGGGGGAACCCTGCTCAAACTGACTAGACACTATCACACTAAAGCACAAATTTATCTACAAGGATGACAAATAAACTTTGCATGTACTTGCTTTATCTTCCATACATTCCAAACACTTGTAAACTTTCTTTCCAATAGGGATGTCAAACTTCCACTTAACATTCTCCTTTGAAGGAAGGGAACTCATAAACTGGAAAGGATAACTCTTAATGAAAGACATTTTGACATTCTCAATTAGGTTTTCCATTATGAGGCTACACAAGTCAAATTGCTTATTTTCCTTCACCATATTATGTGCAAGATATACAACAATAGCCGAAGTAGAACCTTCACGATTTCTGAAATAGATTTTGTAAGTGATACCATAAGCAACATACCTCATTGTAGGATTGACAATGTTATTTATTAGTAGAGCTTGAGGGTTTTTTCGATACCATTAAGTTCCTCCACATCTCTGTATTCCATCGTTTTCTTCCAAAGGAGGTCACTAAGTTTACACAATCTAGTAATAGCTTCAATGGCTTCCTTAGTGATTAGATAGGGTTTGTCCAAAACAATGTTGCCATATTTGAATCGACTCAATAGGAACAAGACAGATTCTCTGTCGACAAACCAAGGAAATTCTCCCCATAAATCCATACCCATAGCACTTACATTCTGTAATTCATTAGTCTTTAATTCTAGTTCTATTTCCTTCATCTTCCAATGATCAAATTCATCCAACTCTACTCCCTTCAGCCTTAGTAGAATACTGCAACTCGATTCTCTATCAACAGATTCCATCGTCGTGCTTAGCTTCTTCAATCTTTTATCACTCCATGAAACTTCTTCTTCATCTTTGCAAACTGTGAGAAATGTTTTGGAAACTCCACCTTTTAACCTTAATTTCTCATGATGAACTTGCTACCAAAAATTTACATTGATGATTTCATCAAATGTACTTCACTTTTCAATTAGTCGGATTAAGCTTCATCATATATCACCAACTAGATCAAACTTAGTCATGTCGAAAACACATCAAGATTATTTTAGAGAGGGGGAACATAGAGAATATGCATAACAATACTCCCCCTGAGCCAAGGTGGTTGGATCAGTTTCCAGAAGACCTTGTATCGGGATCTGATACCATAGAATATTTCTCCACATTCATTTCCTTTTTCTTCCACACCATGACGATCTTCTTCTTAGATTCACCTGATTCTACAACCTTCTTTTTATTTTCAGGCTTTTCTAGAGCAACATATCTGCATGTGTTATCATAATGTCTAGGTTTACTGCACTTGTAACATCTTTGTCCTGAATTAACTAAGTGAGCCCTAGATATTTTAGCATTTGGTTGCCTGACTGAAGGTATTTTAGGTGTTTTAGAGTTTCGGGCCATGCTTGTTACACTAGATCTCACATTAGCTTCAACTGCTTTGTCTTCACCCTTAGTGTTTTGATTTGAGCTTTCACTGGTGAATCCAATTCCTCCCTTATCCTTGTGAAATTTCTATAGGGACAGGAGTTGATCTAAGATTATGCTACTTTCACATACTATTGCTTTTTTTTTCAGCCTTCTTAACTTTTGATCCAACTTCTCATTTTCTTCTAATTTCTATTTGATGGTATCTTTGAGATTTTCTTCAGTCTTCTTTCATTCTTCCATTTTCTATTTGATAGTATCTTTGAGATTTTCTTCAATCTTCTTACATTTATCTGATTTCCATTTTAAATCCACAATACATTACTTTGACTCCTTTAATTCCTAGCTAACCTCTTTGTGTCTTGCTTTGAATTTCTAGATTTTCTACCTTAGCTTTGAGATACAAGCACTTTCTTCCTTGAGGTTTTCTTTCAATTCTTCATTTTTAGATTTTGTTCTTTCCAAATTATCTGACATTATCTTCAGTTCTTACTCAAAGTGATAAGCTCTTTCCATCTTTTCAAACTGCCAAGATATCCCTCAAGCGGTTAAGCTCTATCTCCAAGGGACCAAGCTCTAATACCAATTGTTGAACAATCCAAATAACTGAGAGGGGGGCTGAATTAGTTATCATAAAACTATTTTCTTTTCTTTAATTAATCTAAAGGAGGCTTATATCAATCAAAAAATAATTAAATAGATATGAGCATGAAGTCACACAACAACACCATGCACAATGAACACCAGAATTTACATGGAAACCCAAGAAGGGAAAAACCACGAAGAATGTTAATTCTCAATTATAGAACATTGGTTAGTGTGACATTGGTTAATGTGATTTTTACAAATGCTCACTACCAAAATTCTCACTACAGGTAAGGCTCACTACCAAGTAAGGCTCACTACCGGTGGGCTCACTGCTCGATTAATAAATATGATTACAAAATAGTCTCATTGACAAACATAAACTAATGAAGTTGCATCTACATATGCATGAATTCAATTCTGGTTAAGAGCACAATATCTATTTGCAGCAGATCCTGTCAAGAATCTTTTGCACACCTTCCTCACACAACCTCTGCAAATCAAATTACTTCTTCCTTCACACCCTTTTATCTTCTCGCACACACCATACTCCACACATCTTGTTTCATCAAACAAAACAACTTTTACTTATACCATTCCATGCCTTCATAATATCCTAGGTCGGCCAAACACAATTTGAATTAGATCACCACAAAAAATGTTAGCATGAAGGACAACCTTGAAATATTCAATAAGGCCTTGCACGCTAGCACCAGACCTAAAAGATAGGTCGCACATAAAGATCTTCTTACCACATTACCAAGGGACCCATAAATAGGTCATACATAAGATAGGTTCATTACATGACACAATTATCAAATTTTGAATTACATGAAATATATTCCGGAGCCGATGGGATTGCCACAACCAACACCAAATCTTGATTATCATCAATTTCAGTATCAAATGGAGAAACATAATTTGACATACCAAAACTTGTAACATGGTAAATGAATGTACAAATAACAAGGTTACCCAAAGTAAGCTTTGAGCATAGTATCCAACATCAAAAGATTAGTCTTCATTATTCTACATTAACTGACTTCCACGAATTTCCCAAAAAGAAGTACTACCATATCCGGATGAAAGATAACATCCATACTACACAACATCTAAGCATACGATAGGATAGATCATTTTTGTATATTATCTAGAGCACAACCTTCTGGATCTAGGTTTTGACATCAATGACAACAATGCTAAATCATCTCAACAACTTCTCAACAAAATAAACTCTACATGACCCTAAAAAATTTAGGTCAGCACTGTTGGTGAGGAAAAATTTGAATGAACTAACTATTTATTTACAAATTAGCAGATGGACCAGCAAATCAATTTCTACTTGGGGTGCACACACTTGACACCTTCCAACAGTTCCTCAAAACCAAACATCATAATATTCATCTGTAGTGGAATGTGTAGCATTCCAACATGCACTTTGTACCTATAACACTATCATTACTAAGTGTTGAAAATTGTTGATGTGTGGTTTTCATTGATGTCAACACTATTGGCATTAATTTCTTTAAGGTTGTATATGTCGAGGATACTGAGAAAATTGTAATAAAATAAGTTGCAGGTTGTCGGTGGTGCTGTGAAGTTCAGTATAGCCACCATACTGTTTCCTAGCCCAGTATATTGATGATAAGAGGTTGTGGATTAAAGGGTTTGTTGAAAAGAACATCTAGTTTATCCAAATGAAGTTTCAGAGGTTCGCATGAAAATTTGATTGAGTTATGAGTATCTATGTTTTGTTAGTTGTTCAGTTTCCTCAGTTAGTGTTTCTAAAAGAAGATAATGTGATTCTAGTAATTTGAGTTATTGCGGATGCTTCTGTAGTGATTCATGATGCTTGTGGATGTTTCTAGATCATGCTCTATCTATGTTGCACGTCCACATTGATCGTTATGCTCACGATTGGTGATTTTCTTTTGTGTGTTCATGTTTTTCATGATCATGGCTGACAGGGCGATTGTAGAGTGTTGCGGATCTTCGAGGCATAATTGTTTAAGGTGTTTCATGTTCGAGGATGTTGTTTTGGGTCCTTACTATGTTTTTGTTGACATTGTTTGGTGTACATTAATAATCATTTATTGATTTGGGCTGATAGTTTGTACTCATTTTATATTTTTTTGGGTCAATGTGTAGTTGTTCTAATCTCTAGTTGCGTATATATATGATTGATTGTTTATACCATTTGAAGGTAGTGGTGTGCAAAGTGAGCCAGTGATGTGTGCAAATAATGTTCTGATATTTCAAAGGTAGAAGTAAAGTGTGAAGAAGAGTGAGCAGGTGTTTATGTGCTTAACCGGAACTGTAATTAGGCATTAGCAGATGTTATTTTCTTAGTTCAAAATCTT
>VDFB02200634.1:0-25245 GCA_007258455.2 Sequoia sempervirens | reverse complement strand
ATCATAACCATAATTCAACCCTAACCTTAATTGAAACCTAACCCTAAACATGAGTTCAATTAAGTTTAAGGTTCAAATAGGGTTAGACTTGTGGACATCAAATCTGCAAATGGTTAGTAACTAACATAGACAAACATGATTAGTTTCCAAGCAAAGCAAACCTTCAACATCCATATGAGATATCTAACATGTTTTAAAATTCTATCTAATAACAAGATACATAAAAGCCTACAAAGAAAAAACATGAAATCAATCTATCCAATATTGGATTGGTGTCACATGTGCTAGTGACCCTTTCCCAATCCTTGATTGATAGCTAGTGATGATGATGTAATGGAAATAATGAGCAAATTTAGTTCTCAAGGAGAGTAACTTTGCATATGCTTTTTGGATGAAATTGTGGAGGTTGTGAAGGATTTGATAAGAGATGAAGCCTCTATTTTATAGATTTTCAAAATGCTAAGTGTTGAAAATGGACCAATGTGGGACAAAGATCAAGCCAATAAGATAAGGCCACTTGTCAAGTGATGAGTGGCCAATGGATGTGCAAGATTTGGGAAGGTGCCCATGAGAGGGGAATTTAACCTTTGAATTTCTTCCAATAAAATGCCGAGTTTGAATTTGGAAGGGGACATGTAAGAGACATGTAAGCACCCTCATAAATGCTCTGTTTGGTGTACATGTCCACTTGGGGGGAGATTCAAACTTGGAGAATATTCTCCCTTTATGCCAAGTTGAAAATAAAGATTTTGATAAATCAATTAAATGCAATTTCATGTGCAAGTGGACAAATCTAGAGAATGCAAGTGGGATGAGATTAGCATTAGATTTAATCAGGATTAATTAGCTAGGATGATGATTAGGATGCTTTGAATTTTATGACTTAAATATTTGTTTTATTTAAATCAGAAAAGGATGGAAGATGCATATTTGAGATTTTAATTAAATAAAGTTTGATTTATTTAATTAAACTATGATGTGATCTTTTGATTTATTTATTGAGCGGATGAATATGCATAATGCAAATTTGACGTGTCTACATTTTGCCCCTCTTTGAAGCAATGTACTTGTTGCGTTGGTTCAAAGAATAAACTTTCCGCGATCAAAATTTAAAAATTTTCTGATTTTTCGGATGCCCTAGCAGAAAGAAGTACACTGGTACATTGCCCCCTCGAGAGATCGAGCAAAAAGATTCAATTTGAGGGTCGATCTCGCGATAAAGAGGTTCAAAATGGATGGTTATGGATGACGATGCAAATGAGATGATTTTAAGATGCTTAGAATAACAAATCTATTTTATCCTAAATAACTTAAATAATGATATGATATGAGATGGATGAGATTGATGATGCTTTAGACTAACAAATCTATATTATGATGATGATATGCATGTGAGATGATATGCAAAATACTGATGAATTATGGATGCAAGATGGATGCAGGATGGATGCATGCTAACGGTTTGTGGCTGCATGATGGATGCATGATGGACTATTCATGATGCGATGTTAGTGCGGAAGTGAGATGATGACAAGAGGATCCAACAAGTCCATGATTGGTCGAGACTTTATTAGAGATGATGATGATAGATGATGATGATAATAAATGATGATGATTTGCTTATCAAGGATTGGGATTTTCAAAGGGTCACTTACTTTATGTTTGATAACACATGTATAGGTACGATGCATCAAGGTATCAAGAACCAGGATGGCGTTGTACCTAGTGTGATGGACTTTGACTCAACAAGCAGATAGGAGTATTCTTGTTCACACTTGACATACGGAAACCTTTAAGCATGCACGCATCAGCAAGTGGCCTCGCCAAGCATTTTATTAAGAACGTCCGCTACAAACAAGCACAACAGACAAAAGATAATGATCGCTGCTCCCCATTCCTATCTCTAAATCCTTCGCTCGGATATCATCGAGAGGTCCTTGGAATGAGCGCAATAAGATAAATCAAAAGAAAAGACCAAGTACACAAATAAGCCAATGTTCTTCACACCTTCAGCCAAAGGGATTTGTTTTGATAGGATAAGGATCCAAGGTGATATCCAACAATTCCCATTGTCTAACGATATATCCCGTGGACATGCATTGTAGGATGATGATGGTTTTGATAAGTTGATTGATAAGCTATTGATATGGTTAAGCACCAATGCATTTGAAAACGATCTAGACTTTGATTTTGTTTTCACGGTTCGTTGGTTTTGATTTTGACTTAATGACTGAAGCTTGATTTTGTTGGGTTCGCTATGATTGTTTCTATTTGTGTTGCCAAAGGATTGCAAGGTGACTTTATCAATTTATTATGGATGATTGATTATTTCGGTGAAAGCCGTACAGATGGATGGATTTTTTCAAATATTTGGATGCTTTTGATGTTTTAAAAATGTTTTGAGGTCGCTTTTTTGGTATTTTGATTTTTCAAATGTTTTGATTTTTTGATTTTCTGATGTTTTTGGGTTTTGATGTTTTTTGAATGTTTTTGGATTTTGATGTTTTTCGAATGTTTTTGGATTTTGATGTTTTTGAATTTTTTTTGGATTTTGATGTCTCGGGGGCTGATCAAAGATTAGCCTTGCCTACGTTTAAGCTCAGAGATGACGTAGTTCGAATTTCAATGTTTTTGACATTTTCTGACTTTTATGAATGTTTTTGGATTTTCGCATGATTTGGATGATTTGGATATGATATGTGTGATGATATCAATTCTCTGTTTGGGATTTTGTTGAAAACCAAGCTAAGGTTGGCTGATCAAATCGATGGATTGATGATGATGATAACATTGTTGAGGATGGACAACAATGCAAGGATTTGATTGATGATGATTGATGATGATAACATTGTCGAGGATACACGACAATGCAAGGATAGTGTTAAGCAACAAAAGGATTGGGAAAGATATCCCCAAGATGATGATGTTTTGATTGGATTTGATTTGATCAAGATTGTTGAAGCTTGGTTTGGAACAAAAGATGTTTTGGATGATTTGATGTGACATTGAAGGATGCGTTTAGATGCGACTGATAGTGATTGTTTTGATCGATTTTTGATGAAAGATGAAGCATGATAAGGAACATGTTCTTGTCAAAATATGCCATGGGCTAGTGATTCAGATTTTTTCTCACGAGTGCTTTGACCAGTTTGATTTCAATGTTTTCCAATGTTCGGATCACCACATGAGTAGGAGGATATAGATCAAGATTTATTCCTGAAAGCAAGATGTAAATACCTGCCCCCAATGTCTAGCAATGTATGGAATGTCATGGATGGATGCTCAGATAAGTGTATGGATGGAGGGACATGGATTATCTTGTGATAAGATAAGGTGTTTGGATAATGAATGCTCATTTGGATAATGCTTCATGGCTCAGATAACGCTGCATAGGATAGGATTGATGAAAATGACCCATGTCAAGATGTTTTACCGTAAGCAAGCGTAAAGCGTGCCCCAAAATGTCATCAAGACCAAGATAACCGAGATAATGGATGCAAATATATGCAAATGGATTGGATCAATGGTTTATGGATGGATGGATTTATTATGGATGAGATGGATGGAATGCTCGATTTATTATGGATGGGATGAGATGAGATGCTTTCATTTGAATTGGCGCACATAGATGCTCAATTCTACACATGATGCCTATTTTCCAGGTTTTCATCATGGTCTTGCCCAAAGTGCCACCGTAGTGGTTTTCACTAGAGGACGATTTTTATCTTTACTGTTTTCAATCCTTTTTCTGATTTTTTTTGGATTTTTTGCTTTTTCTAATTTTTTTGATTTTTCTGAAAGATTTATGTTGAACCACAGGGTGTCGCTGATGTAGATGCCCCTGTCATGATGTGCCATTGATATCCTACCTGAAGGAGCTGCTTTGCTAAGATACGTGCACTTGAATGCAACTTTTGAGATTTTTGATCTGCTTCATTGATACTGGAGTTAACTCTATCTCTGTGCGTACATCGCAATAGATTGCCTTCAGAATCCTTATGATGAAGGGTCATTGCCAATACATGGTCAATGTAAGAATTGGATATTATGCGTGGTGGCATGGATGGAGTGTGTTTAGGGATAAGAGATGGATTGGTTGACAGTTTGGAACCTTTGACTCTCCAAACTTGGGAAGATGAGCAAATTACGGGTGGATACTTTGGGCGCGGAATTAGACCAACCCTTTGATACACTTCGAGTATGTCACCGGAGAAGCTCCTCGCTTTGCTTTTGTGGACATTCTGATGGATACCTTTCCTCTTTCTCCCCATCAGCTTTCGACCTGGATGGAGTTTCGAGTGGGATGATCTTTCTTGTATTTTGGTATCCATGCATATTTGATTTGTCCAAATTATGCTTCTCAACTTGTTTTGCTTTGATAACATTCTTTGTACTTTGATTCAAATATTTCTTTCAAAGTTGGTCCCAATTCATGTATGGGATGATGGGTGGATGAAGATTCATGCATGGCTAGTTGTAGTATTGACACTAGTTTCATCATAAAGACTCTTTGTGCTCTCTATGTTGATGCTTTCTTGAGACGAAGTTGCCCCCAGTATGGTGGAAGTGGTACCTTCATGCTTTGATTTCTCCTATTCCAAGAGCTCTTGTTCAATAAGTGTTCTCTGATAGATGACCACCGTAGTTGACGTTCTTTCAATTTGCTGCTCCGCTAACTCTGGATGTTCTATTTGACTTGTTTCCTTGGGTGGATAATGATGGATATCTTTATTCATGATGTCCTCAATCTGAGTTTGGGACATATTCGATCATGATGTTGACAACTCCGTTTGATTGTAGGAGTTAAGAATCTGCTCTTTTTGTGTAATACAATCTTGTTCTAGATGAAGATCATCTACGTGTCCATCCATAGAAAGCATCTCATGGGTAGATGGAGGAGTATGTGCTACATCGATATGATCATCTTGCATGGATAGGAGAGTGTTCATTAGATTATTGTAGTATCTTGAAGATACAAATTCTTGATCTTGATTAATTTTAGAGTTGCTTTCGACATGCTTTGGATCAAGTTCTTGACATGGGGTAGCTTCAAAGGATGGATTTCTTACAAAGGGTTCTTAGACGTCTTTATGAGACATGGGGAATGGCTCAATATCCTCAAGTGTCAGGTTCAGGGTTCTTTCAGTATCTGTAACCATGCGGTCAAAGGGGATCAACATGTTTTGGAAGGGACCATTGCTAGACCTTGGTGAAAGATTTTGATCATGCTTTGGAATAACTTCTTGAGATATGTCCTCTACCTCATAAGGCGATGTAGAAATATTTTCAACATGATCATAGGTCGATGGATCGTGCATTATGTCAATAGGATCAAATAATCCTAACACTCCTTGAAATAGATCACTAAAGAGTGGCTCTTGATGTATGGCGAGTTGATCATCGGATTGTGTAGATACATCCTTAATGTGTTCCTCAATGGAGAGGTTTTGATCATTGTTTTCGACAATTGCGGTGGAGAGATTTTGAATGTCTTCGACCATAGAGTCAAGTGATGTTGATATTTCTTGAATTGGCTCATTGTTGAGTTTTGTTGGTGGATTTTGATCGTGATTCAAAAGTGACTCTTGACATATGTCGATTTGATTATTGGATGAAGTAAATGTGTGCTCAGTGATGGATTGATCTTGATCCTTGTTTTCAATAGTTGTCATGTTTTGTGTTTGTGCTCGTGTTGGTTGGGTAGCTTGAGAGGCCTGGGAAACTTGAGATGATTGTTTCACTTGTCGAGCTTGTGTTGCTTGTTGCATGGCTAGATATTGTTGGAATCCCTTTTGAAAAGTAGCTTGTAATGTCGCGTTGTATTAGATTGATGTGGTGGAAGTTGGTGGTGGTTGGGGTGGTGGTGGATTTAGAATCATGTTGGATGTAGTGACAAGTGTTTGAGATACACTCGGAGCGATCATGGTAGTGAGGGGTTGAGATGTGATGGGTGTGATAGTGGTGTTTGGAGTGATCAAAGTGATAGAGATGGTTGGATCGACCGATGTGATAGCTCCTTGGGAGACCAAATTTTTATTTGGGATCGATGTTGTTGTTTGATTAGATACCATCCATTGGTGTGATGTCGATGGTATATTCAAAGGATTTGTCATGATGGTTTTATTGATGTTAGGTGGATTGATTTGGGTGGATTGATTGGTGTTAGGTAAAGGGGGAAGCCCTAGACCAAGGAATGATGTAGGTAATGGTGGTGGAGATTTCCCTTGGCGCAATGCCTCAACTATTTTGGAAAGTTCCGCAATTTGATCTCGCCAAATTTGTTCTTGATTTTGATCTTGACTCACTTGTGATAGTTGATTTGGCTTTTGTTTAAGCAGACGGGGATGCCTACTTACATTTTTGAATGGGGACATGGGGAAAAATTGACTTTGGATAATGCCCCTCGATTTGGGATGATGTTCAGATTTGGCATGATAGGGATGAACATTGTTGAATGGAATGGAAATAAAATGGAATGGAATGGAATGAATGGAATGGAATGGATCTATCTGGACCGGATCTGGACCCCGAGATCTGACCATCGAAATGGGAAGGAAGGAAGGAAGGAAGGAAGGAAGGGAACATCGATTCGAATGGAATGGAATGGATGGAATGGATCAAATAACCGGAATGGAATGGAATGGATCGTCTGACCAAATGGAATGGAATGGATCTGAACATGAATGAGATATGAGTGTTGAACGTTTAGGGATTTTGTATCAATGCTAGACTTAGGGTTTGATTTTGATTTTGATTGGTTGATTTGGATGATGAACTTGTAAACTCTAAGATATTGGATGTGATCTTAGGATGAACCTATTCAAAGGATGGCTAATTGAATTAAATGTCTGAAAAAGGATGCATTCCCATACATCTAACTAAACAAATGATTTTGATTTGGTTTTAAGGATGTACCCAAGTCTAGAATGATGTTTGCAAAGATCTAAAGTTGTTTTGGATGGATGAATTTTGATGAATGTGTGAGATGGATGAAGTGTTTCATTTGATCCTAAGAGACTTAGAGAGACTTTGTTTACTAGGCCAAGGTATTGAAGAACACACTTTTCTCTAAGAGCAATCAAAAGACCAATATGACCAATAGATAACAAGCACATGTGTGGGGTCCAATTCGTTATCTTTGCTTAGTGTATTCTTTTTACCACAAACACACTCTTGATTAGGTTTCAAACTAAGATGTCCAATGTCTTAATTTCTTTAAACCCCACAAGATATTTCATGTGGAAATTCATTGAACTTAAGGCAAGGGTTTTCCTATTGTTTACTCAAGAAGACAAATTGAGGTATAATCCAATGCTTAGGAACCTCTACAGACGTGAATCCGCAAGGAAAGTAGTAACATATGGATTGAGTCAATGATATTTGTCTTCAAGAGGGTTTGAAATTTTGAGAATCATGTTGAATATTTATTTTCAAAATGTTTTCGAATACACACTGTGTTTTCAAATGAAGAACAATTACAAGCCCTATGGATGTGTAAGACAATATTTGTTGATTCCCCACTTGGACAAGTCCAACTACGCTTATCTTTCTAAGTGAATGGTTAGATGCTTGACCCCATTGGCTCCCCTCAACGACACTCACTTATATGGGGCAACTAAGCATCAACACCCATGAAACTCCCATGGCATGCTTTCCATCTCTGACCAGAAGACGGTAAGAGTGTGGGTGGGTTTCGTAATGACCGTTTTGCACCAACAAATAGATTAAGGATTTTGGAAAATTCTAAAGACATGGGTTCTAGTAAGGACTTTCCGTCAGGGATTGACCTTACTGCTATCCCTCGGATCCATCCTCGCCGGAGCTAAATCAGGATATGTGTTTAAGCGAAAACCCACATTTATCCCGCTAGAAATACTCTTGGCTTTAGAGTGTTACCGCTGAGTCGCCCCTGGGTGAGTACTTTTTCCCCAAGTGCCTCTAAGATAAACAAAGCGAAAGCAAAACACAATCCATACCTCGACGTGATCTTTGATGGCACAAAAGAAAGAGAATGTACATGAAAATGCCCCTACTCACACTCGCACAAGATGTTCAATTTTTAAGCCCAAATCGAAGTGTTTCAAAGCAATAAAATGTATTTTGAGTGTTTCTCTTGCACCCTAGATCGCACGAAGTGCAAGGGGAGAGGATACGCACTCAAAATACAAAATCACACAATTCAAGCACTTGTTCATTTTATAGCCTTCAAAGCAATTGTGAGTTTGTTTTAAGCACCAAAATGAAGTGTGAGTTTTGATTGTTCAATTCTTAACCTCAAACAAAATCTAGTGAGTTTGTCCTAAGATTCATTTTAAGCCCTTTGCAATGAAAATCAAATTGTTCGTTTTAGACCCAAATGAAAATTAGTGTTCTAAAATGAAAAGATAAACAACTTTGTGAAGTAGTGTTGATCAAACACTTAAAGTGTTAAAAAACACATTGTGTTTTCAAAAAAACTTCCCCTCCTTCCGTTTTCGTTTGATAGCCTCCTCCTTGTTGACTTTTCGCTTTCCTTGTACCTTTTTGCCTTCGTTGTTCATTTGTACCCTAAAAATATCACAAAATATGAGTTAGGAATGGTAAAATGATAAAAGTATACAAGAAATATCAACCATTCAAAGAAACATCTTAAAGAGAGAATAAAATTGCATCAACAAAGCACTTGAGTTCTATATATTTTCAACTTACCCCCTCTTTCATAAAAGATCAATTGATTTACAAACCTTGTATTTATTTTATTGATCCTTTTACTTGATTCCAATGCTCAATTTTAACCTATTTCCTATAATCACCACAAATAGGGGTTATGCATGCCTTCTAAAAAAAAGAAAACATAAGCAAGTTATGCATAACCTTGTTTTAAATAGAAATAAAACAAAAGTGATAAGGCATATGAGTTCTTTGTGGTGAATTCAAAATTTCAATACAATTCTAATTTACATCCATTTTCACAAAAGAATATTTAATTTCAAGGACTTTTCTTATGGATGCATTTAAATTCATTTTGGACTAGTGGAAAGTTCAGAGTGGAATTTTATTCAAGATAAGTCATTTGATATGAAAAAAATCAAATCAAAGATTTAAATCCCACCTAAAAGGCCAAATCAAGCATTCAAAGGAAAAAAGAAAATAATTGTCATGATGATTTGAATGGCATCTAACAGTAGACAAAACTACGTGCCCACTGGCTTTTGAATAACTATTAGACCAACTGCCAGGGATGCAGCCTTAATTACAGTTGTCAAATCTTGCTCGTATCCCACACCCTTTTTTATTCTGCAGTGATGACCAAATCTCGCCTATTTATTGCTCTCGTACGCTGACCATCTCCACGAAGAGACCCGCCACTAATTGATCAAATCAATCTATCTCAAGGGAGTCAACTTGGTAGGTAAAGAAAAATTAGTTTCATCGCCCTTTTAAAAGCTGTCAAACAAATGCAGTTGGTAGATTTAAAAAGAAGTGCTAAAAGTCATTTCAAAAGGCAGATTAAATGCGATGGTTGCAACTTTGCTGATGGATATATAGAATGCAGGAGGGAACAAGGCACGTGAACCGGTGTGGAAGCATAGACAAGGCGCATGAACTGTTTAATAGAATGCCTCATGGAAATGTGGTCTCAAGACTGGAAGCATAGAGAGGGCGCGTGACCTATTTGACAGACTGCCGACAAGAGATGTAGCGTGCCAGAAGCTTTCAAGCAAAGGTTGGGCAGCGAACAAGGCAGTTTCAAGCTACTGTGTTTGGCATGTGTAAAGAAAAATTCTATAACTATTGTACAACTTCCTCTAGCGCAGGTGGATACTTCCTATTGTGTTTAGCGCTGCGGCTGAAACAATTTGACAATGGATTTAGAGAGCACTACATGGACTGCACAAATTAAGAAGAATATCATAAAAGGTGTGATGATTTGATGGTTTTCCTGGAGCATCACGCAGAGCAAAATAAAGGGATCTGTTGAAGCGACAAAAGGGAGATACCAGAGGGCTTAGTATTTCCTGTAGACTTCCGCTGATGACAAATGCAATTGGCAGATGTAAAGTTTAACTCCGCTATTGACTAAAGAATGCGGTTGAAGGTGATGGCAAAGAGATTGTGAATGTCAAATAGCACACTTAATGTGGTAGAAACAACAATATCTAATGATAGCCAGCAGTAAGGACATCGATATTGATAAGATATTATAGACAGAGCATGGAAAACAACTTTACCTGATGCATTTAACCGCAGCCCATTTACTATTTGGAAAATCTTGATACACCGTATATACACAGCTCTTGAATGTAGATCTCTCCAAACTGGTAACCTACAGCCTTAGAAGGGTATTTTGCGCCAGCAGAGATTGTATCGGATCTTGGAGCAATAAAGTCAAATCTTAGGCGATTCATTGGGAGTTTCTTACGTAATTGTAGCATCCACGAGGCAACCACATCTATTGGTTTTCTTGCACCTCCAAATGGTGTTCTTAATTATACATGCTCACTTAGCCTACAAACACAAACTAATGTGCAGTCTACAATAAAGATAAAAAGACAATGCCAGAATATTAAAGAGCCAGACTTGTTGAAAATTCTTTTTAGAAACTTTCAAGCCAATGCACAGATGTAGCATCGAATCCCACAACCTTTGCTAGCAAAATACAAACATTGTTAGTACTACCAAATTTCTTTCTGCAATTCTTGGCTAGGGGCCAAATTTTATAAAGATTAACTTCGCTATACTATATGGGTAGAGTTTATGGATGGATTCATTCACATATTTAGGTTGATATTTGTAATACGCAAGTAAGCAAGAAGATAAGCGAGACAAAATATGCTGAGTGAAAAACAAAAAGCACAAATGTCTGTTATAACTGTATGTGAGAGTATCTAAAAGCTAATCTGCAAGGAGTTTATATTTCTTTGCCAACAACAAGAATGCAGAATGAGAAAACATCTTCAAAAAACTAATCTATAGCAAATATTTTCAAATGAGGCCAAAGCCCTCCTTCTAGTGCCATTATGTGGACATCAAATCTGCAAATGGTTAGTAACTAACATAGACAAACATGATTAGTTTCCAAGCAAAGCAAACCTTCAACATCCATATGAGATATCTAACATGTTTTAAAATGCTATCTAATAACAAGATACATAAAAGCCTACAAAGAAAAACATGAAATCAATCTATCCCATATTGGATTGGTGTCACATGTGCTAGTGACCCTTTCCCAATCCTTGATTGATAGCTAGTGATGATGATGCAATGGAAATGATGAGCAAAATTAGTTCTCAAGGAGAGTAACTTTGCATATGCTTTTTGGATGAAATTGTGGAGGTTGTGAAGGATTTGATAAGAGATGAAGCCTCTATTTTATAGATTTTCAAAATGCTAAGTGTTGAAAATGGACCAATGTGGGACAAAGATCAAGCCAATAAGATAAGGCCACTTGTCAAGTGATGAGTGGTCAATGGATGTGCAAGATTTGGGAAGAGTGCCCATGAGAGGGAAAATTTGAATTCAAATTTGCAATGAATGTTGAGTTTGACCTTTGGAAGGGGACATGTAAGAGACATGTAAGGCCTCATAAATGCTCTATTTGGTGTACATGTCCACTTGGGGGGAGATTCAAACTTGGAGAATATTCTCCCTTTATGCCAAGTTGAAAATAAAGATTTTGATAAATCAATTAAATGTAATTTCATGTGCAAGTGGCCAAATCTAGAGAATGCAAGTGGGATGAGATTAGCATTAGATTTAATCAGGATTAATTAGTTAGGATGATGATTAGGATGCTTTGACTTTTATGACTTAAATATTTGTTTTATTTAAATCAGAAAAGGATGGAAGATGCATGTTTGAGATTTTAATTAAATAAAGTTTGATTTATTTAATTAAACTATGATGTGAGCTTTTGATTTATTTATTGAGCGGATGAATATGCATAATGCAAATTTGACGTGTCTACAAGACTTTAATTAAAATTAGGTATATGATTCTATTAGGATTAGGGTTGGGGTTGAGGTAAAGATTAAGGTTCTATGATAGAGCTTGGGGTTAGTGTTAGGGTTCAATTGGGGCAAGGGTTAGTATTAGGGTTAGGGTTATGGTTCAATTAGGGTTTCATTAATGTTAGTTTTAGAATCATAGTTATGTTTAGGGTTGGATATAAAATTAGAGTTAGGTTTGAAGTTAATTAGTATTAGTTTTAGGGTTGGGGTTATGGTTAGATTTATAATTAATGTTAGTATTGGGATTAGATTCTATCACTTTAATAAAAATAATCTTCTATAAATTCATTCAATTTTTTTTTGAAATTATATAATTTAAAATATTTTCAAATTTACCTATGTTGATATATGAGAGATATAGCAAATATAAACTCTATACAATTTATAGTTAACTTGACATTTTGTATCAAAAGGTTTAAGTTATGAATGTTATAATATAACAAGAGCCGCAGTAGTGAATTTCCCCGCCATGTAAAGTTTTAGAATAGTTTTGTCAGGCTCTGCCGTGTATTGCAAAAGGCCTCGATCAAACATCAGAAATCTCAATTGAACCCATATGCTCGTTTTGTTGATTGTAGAGTAGTGGACAAAAGCATTGCAATATTCATTAGACCAAGACCACAAGGTAGATGATTAATTGATGAAGTTATTCTTGAATCCTCTTCATAGGAAACATGACCAACTAATTGGTATTCTCTTTTAGCACTAGGATCATACAAAAGTAGAAGCAATAGTTTTAATTTGCTATATATATATATTTATTCAAGGGGTAAATGCTTTTGACCTGAGCTATGAACCGGATACAACCATTCAACAATACCACCCCAACGGGGTTTGAACCTTTGTGGAAAGAACAACAATGCCACCTATAAACCAACACACCATGCCAATACTGGCTTAATTTGCTATATATTAACCATCTTTTACTTACAATTTTTTTTTGAAAAAGGCAGTTAGAAGGTGTCACACCTCTATTGCATTTAAGCCAAGATCAATTAGTATTGCACTAGGTTTAAACCAATCACCATGAACCAAATTTGGCTTGCCTACTATCTAGAATCACAACTACATACTACAGACTCATCACTATGTGAACTGATGTTTATCTAGGGTATTAATTGTTTAACTTAGACATTGATGTGTATACCCTTAGCTTCCAAATCTTCTTGTCTCATTTAAATTTTTATCGACATCACTATCTCTGGATAAGTCATAACCAAATTCTAAGGTCATCTCTAGATGGGCATTCTCTCTACCAAATATGATGAACTAGGGCATGAATGAACTAAATATGTTACATATCCATCAACGTTAAATTATTTGGATGATCAAAAAAAACTTCAAGAAATTATAGACATAAAGAGAAAGATTAAATAAAAACTAAATGAGATACACTCTTGACAATCTTTGTTTGGGATTTTCACTGCTATTTGGTTCTATGTTATATTATTTTCAAAATTAGAAGTTTTTTATTATGATCAATTAGAATAGACTCTACAAGAAATGCATAAATATGTTGTCTTGTGTAAGAAGCACACGAATAGAAATAATAATTTGTTGATAAATCACAAGAGATAACTCTTTGTAGTCAAACAAATCTCTAGATTTTCAAGACCGGATCCAATACCACGCCAATGAATCGTAATGCGAGTATCAACTTAGTTCAATGATATATGTGAACGTCGATTCATAATTAACAACAAATTTTAGATACTCCATAATCGGATTAATCAAAACAAATTGAAAAGTTGTCTCCTTATTTTTGCATCTCCTCTAGAAACTCATCTATCTTGTAAGTCGCAACATCTGCAAACACTATGTATTGGCTTGTGCTGCTAGAATTGGAAGTCATGTAAATTTTTGTAACATACTGGCTAGTATAAGTTCTACACTAAGGGCCTCTACCATTTTGATGGAAAAAAAACATGATAATGGATCTCTTTAACTTAATCCCCTAATTTATGAAGAAGACCTCTATGGGGATGATTAATCGAATTGGTAAGAAGTACACCCATTATGCAATTAGTACTCTGGTTGAAGTTGACAAGAGGTATATAGTATAGAAGTTTCCAAGTCAACTTATTAAAGGCTTTGGACATATCCAATTTGATAATCATTCTAGAATAACAGTAAAATTTTGAGAATGGTTCTCCTGGTGTAGGTGGATTTGCAAGGTGTACTTTACTCTGAAGCATTCTCATGAGGTCAAACACAATGATATTAAATATGAACAATATCTAAGGTATATAGAAATAAATGTCTTGTGGGCTTCAACAAGGGGTCTTTTAAACCAAATTGGCATCTAGTATGGTCATGACTTAAAAATTAACCAATATTATTATACCCTTATTGTACCCTACCCTTTATTAAACCCTAATTTAAGCCTAACTCTACCACTTACCATAGCTCTAACCTTAGCTTCAAGTTTTATTCTAGATTAATAATTTTAATCCTAACTTAACATTAACCCTAACCCCATTTAAACAATAATCATAACCCTAGTTAAATCCTAATTGAACCCTACTTGAACCTTAATCTAAATGAACCCTAACCTTAACCCTAATTGAACCATAAACCTAACTCTAATTTCAAACCTTAATTGTAAATTGAACCAAAATGTTTCCAATTGAACCCTAACTATAACTTGAACTTGATTCTAAACATAATATCTAATTGAATGCCAACCCTAACCCTAATTGAACCTTTGTTGTAGGGTTAAACAGTCCAATTAGCATCTCTAGCTAAACCCCCAATTGTAAGATTAACCAAAAATAAGCCTAAATAAACCCTAACTATAACTTGAACTTGACCCTAATCATAACACTAATTCAAACCATAGAATTATGACATACCATAAAAATTCAAGTTTAACCAACACTCTTTCAACATCCAGTTTGCTTTTAGTCATCAACATTAAGATAGAACTTCTAACACCATTAAGAGAGATAAATGTTCCGACCAAATTTGTATTACATCGACTACAATAGTGGTGTACCATGTGAAAACTCTAGGTGTTAATAGTAGTAATATCTAACCCCTTTTATAGATTATGCCATTCACCTAACAATATTTTTAGATTATGACATTCTCAATGGAGATTAGGCAATCTATTGATAGACATAATCAAGGATACTTATAAGCATGATATAATGATTTTACTCCAAATGAGAACAATGGCATGGGTACATTAGTTCACATCATCATTTGTGACATGCTCATCTAGGACTACATCGAAAACAAATTCATGCTTCTCTACATATGCTGTCAAGTCCATCTAAAGGAAAAAAATTGTTTTAGTCATAATACAACATTGTAGTCTCTAAGCTCAATGCTACAATAATTGCTTTCAAAATCTAGGGAAAACTAAGTTTCTCAAATTCACTATGTTATCCAATAGATATAAATTTTTGAAACAATTTAAGGATGATCATGCTTGAGTTGTCAAAAGATAATATTTTGATAAGATTATAATATTGCATGATGTTAAAGATTAAGAAGCATAATTTCACTTGTTGTGTAGCCAAAAGTTTTTGAGGATGAGGTAGTTTATTTTTTATAGTTTAGAATGAACACGTGTGGATGAAAGGAATTGAGAGGAATAGAAAGAGTTTGTTCAGGTAAACATAGTTACAAACAATCTACATAGTTTGTCAGGTTTTCCTAATTGATAAGTAGGTATCTACTTGAATATTAACTCATAAGGTTGAAAGGAATTGAGATGAATATGCATAGCTAGTTATGCTTTCCTACTTAACAAGTAGAGGAATCAATTAAAAAAAAATATAAAACAAATATTTCTTAAAAATCTATATTTGACTCAAATATTAAAATGCATATATTTAATTTTTATGTTCTTTGAAAATTTAAAAATTTGCTTTGAAGATAGTTTTTTGTCTAAAATAATTTTATGTGGTCAAACCCATATTCTCCTTATGAAAAGATCCGAAGGAAATTTGTTTTTCTTTATAAAAAATAATCTAATAATTAAAATAATATTTCTTTAGTATTATTTCCTCTAAATTATTTTACTCAATCAATTCTATTTTACAATTTTAAAATCATACATTTCTTATTACTTCAATTTAAATTAAAGTTTAATATTTTACATAATATTTTGCATTCCAAATACATTATAAAAGGGAATCATGTCAATTTTTATTTATATAGTTATAAATATATATATTACTAATTAATACATATATAAATATAATAATGATATATATATATATATTTATTTTAATTCAATATAAATATTTAAAATATATATTTATAGCGTGCATAAATCCACAGGCAAGGCTAATTATTAAAATTTTATGTTGGTTTCATTCTTAGTTTTGATATTTCCAAAAGAATAATTGTTTAAGACATCCACTATAATAATTAAGCTTAAAAAATTTCAACTCCTTTAATTTTTTATTATCTTATATTTTTAATTATTAATATAAATAATTTTAATTTTAATAATTTTCTTCTTGAATCAATTCATTATGATTTTAATTTATTCAATCTTTTAATACTTACCTTTTTTGATTAATCAAAATAAAAAAAAAATATTATCTCTCCCATATTTTTGTATTAATGAATTCATGGTTAATGTAAGCATGCAAGATCAAAATAATAAAAATATAAAAATAGAAATCTAAGTCTAAATTCTAAAAATCAAATTACCACATTTTAATTAGATTTTTATATTTTAAAATAAATTAAAATTTATGTTATATATTTTAATATTTATGTTTTTATTTGAAATTTAAATAGTCACTTCATGAAAAAATAGTGTTATAAGTAGCATATTATTTTATTTTTTATAATTTTGAATAACATATTTTCTCTTAATTTTGGTCTCCTATGTTACCAATATAAATCATTTAACTTAGCTTGTCTATTTTTATATTTTCCATTCCCATTAAATTCAAATATATAAAATAATCTAATAACAATTCAAATAAATAATATATTTTAATATATTATATTATTAATTTTAACAAATATATTATAATATATACACTATATAATACATATGTAACATATATAATATCTAATATATAATTTTAACATCATTATAATATTATAATATATATACAATATATATGTAACATATATACCATCTAAAATATAATTTAATATATTAGAACTAAAGTTATAACAAAAAATACAATCTTTAACTTAATCATTTGTTCTTCTTACACAAGAGTCCCACCTCATCAGTAATTTCATTTCTAACTTCTTAAAACATAACTATTTAATAACTTTTTGGCAGGAACTTCGCTGCCCTGCAGCTCTTATTTTATTTGTCGTCTGCCTAGTAATGCCTACTCCTTTTAATGAATGTTTTATTTTGCAAGGGTTGATTTAGTGCTGCCATTGATCTATTTCCTGCATATATCAACGATGCCCACCATCCCGTGATCAGGAATTCAAGGATCGTGAAATCACGGGTGGGCACCACATGTCCTATCCGGGGAGCTTAAGGGTTGATTTAGTGTTGTCGTTCATCTATTTCCTGTAGATATCAACGGTGCCCGCCATCCCGTGATCGGGAATTCAAGGATCATGAAATCACGGGTGGGCGCCATGTACCCTATCCAAGGGAGCTGAAGGGTTGATTTAGTGCTGCCGTTGATCTATTTCTTACAGATATCAACGGTGCCCACCATCCCGTGATTGGGAATTCAAGGATCGCAAAATCACGAGTGGGTGCCACGTGTCCTATCCGGGGGATAAAATTTGAGCTATCGTTGACCAACTACCATTTGATCTGAGCCGTTCCATGCCATCCTGCAATGGTGCTTGGGTTGATTGTGAAATCACGGGCGGGTGCCACGTGTCTCATCTGATGAAGCCTAAAGAGTAAAGGAAACACTAGCCGACTTTAAATGTATTAAGGGGTGGATTACTAAAGTTTTCTCGAGACGCGCATGTTCTAAATCCATGGATATGTTATAATATTGTTGGAAAAGATGCTCGAAGGTTATCAACATGGCTGGCGACTGTGTTAAAGGAACAAGATCAACAGCACCCGCTATCCCATGATCAGCAATTACAAGGATCGCGATATCATGGGTAGGTGCCACGTGCCCTTCATAAAGGATGAAATCTATGTGACCATTGATGAGCTGTCTTTTCAAGATTGACGGTGCTCACCATCGCGTGATTAGGAATTTTGGGATCGCGATGTTGCGGGTGCCTGCCACGTGTCTCATGCAATGAAGCCTAAGGAGTGAAGAAAGCGTTCACCAGTTTTAAATGTATTACATGGTGGATTACTAATGCGCTTGTAAGATGCACGTGTTTTATTTCAATGCAGATGTTATGATTTTAAGGGAAAAGCTACTCGACAGTTAAATAAAAGGATGGCGACCATTTTTTAAGGAGTAGGATTTATGGTAAAAAGATCGACGGTGCCTGCCATCCCACGATGATAAATCAAAGGATTGCGATATCGTGGGCAACCACCACGTGGCATTCCTTCGTGGCGTATGACATAGTGGGCCCCTTTATTGCTGTGTTGGTGATTATGTCAGCCTGTTTTGAAGATGGCCGTCGATGATTTGATCAAACTGAAGGATCAACGGCTCAAATTTAAATATGTATAAAATTATGGTTGGAGTCGTTCGTGCGGCCCACAAGTGAGCTTTAATAGCGGATGAGACATCCACTGGCAGAATTTGATCGACATAAAATCAATTTACTCATCTCATTTGTATCACAACGCATCCAAGTATTTTGTGAAAATAGTTTCAGAGCCAAAGGTGAAATTGCGAGCAGCTGTTGCTAGAAATTGGAGTTTGTGCGAAAAAAGTTGTGAGTTAATTTTCTTTGTTTCCCAATCATTTTTGCACCTAAATTTGGGAAAGCGGGGGGGTCTACTATGCTTGTCACTGAGTTCATTAAAATATTTTGTTAGGGCTATTATTTAATCATAAATTGTGAGGAATTGCGGTATTTTTACTTTGTAATTTCCTATCTCTGCTTAGTCATAGCCACTTCAAGTGTAACATTGTAGTGAGGCCCTAGTTTTTCTAAAATGGTGCCAACCAAGCAGCACTCTGGCCACATTGAGTATTTGAAAAGAAACTTGTACGATGATTTCCTAGATCAATTTCCATTATCAACAAATGACAAAAGGAAAGGTTTGGTGTTGATGCGAGGGAAAATCCTAGGGGAGGGGTTGGTGTGTAATAATTCCAACATTGTTGATGCTAGGGTTCCACTCACAGGCTTACAAATGTTCAGATTATGGTATGGACAGAGGAATTTGCCTCATCTTTTTTCAAATGGATGGAGGTATAACATGGGAAAGTTGGTTGTTCCAAATGTGTTCCCCGATGTGGACTTACTTAGAGCAGTGGCCATAAGATATGACCAACACACCTGCAATCGTAGATAATGATGAGGGCTATATTAGAAATTAACAAGTAGATGTTATCCAAATGACTTTGATTTGAGTGAGCCAAGGCGATGACTTGGTTCCTATTAATCTTGAAGAAACAAGGAGTATACAAAATTGGAAATCTCTCTTGCTAGGGTTAAGCCAAGCCCCACCCTCATCCGTTAAGGTAGGGATTCATGATTTCATATCAGCCCCAGTGACTAGGAACCTTTCAGATTAAATTGTTTTGCAAATCATTTCTTAGCCACTTTCTATTCATTGTGTCAGATTTTGGGTTTCAGTCCTGGTGCGGTGATGCATATTGCATACATGTTCATGGGGTGCACATACAACACCCTAACTTCTCTGTAACATATGACTTCACTTCTTTTTTGGTGGAGAGGATACATGAAGGACTGTCGAAGCTACAGAATGGTGATACTGGTACTCAATTATTTTGGTATTCCATGTTGATGCATATGTTCTTGTTTAGGAATGCTGATTTCTTTGCTGAGAATATGAACTTAAGACAATCAGTTAATGGAGAAAGATTGCTAGTATAGATATGGGCTACAAATTTGTCCTATAATAATAAAAGCACCAGTTATATGCAATTTGATAATTGTTTTGCTGCAAGATTGAGGGCTAGATTGAGGGCTAGATTGATGGTAAATGTACCTAGGATCCCTCAGGAATTGCATGATTTCTTTCGCCTAAAGGAGAGGAAACCAAAATTAAGGGTTTTACATAACTGGGGTGACATTATCCCATATCCAATCAGCACTGTCTTGAGAATATATGGATTTCAAGGAACCCCTCACATACTACCATACAATGTGCCACCAAGACTAGGGTTTGCAGAAGTTATGTGGAAGATGGAGTGTATTCATGAAGATAACCTAATCGAAAGGGAAGGGAACATTATTCCCTGATTATACAAAGAGGTCTCCATTTACATTTTCAAAGGGAGGGTGGACACATTTTGACAAATTCTTTGTTGATTACCATATGAGATTTGGTCCAAGGCGACAACATGATCCTGAAGGTTTCTTTGCTCTTTTCAGACAAAGAATAAAAGGTGGAAAATTTGCACATGAGTTCAATTTCCTTGAGGACCTGATAAGGAATGAATTTGATTTAAATAGACAAGAATTGAACAAGGAAAAGTGGATAGCTTATAGTAAGCTACTGGATATTATGCATGAAATGGATCTAAAGTATGATCCATTGATGGAATTCACTCCATACCAGAAGAGAATTGACTTTTTAATGAAGAATTTCAAGGAGATAATGGACACTTTGACAACCAAAAAGATAAATTTAAGGCTAAGTCTGGATATGCAAGGACAAAGTGATATGCCAATTGAAACAAGGCAAGTATGTCAGCCTATAGAAAGGCGGCCCATCTATAGGAGGAAAAGGGATAGTGGCAGTGATGAGGAAGAAGTAGACAGAAAAATGAAGAAAATAATGAAGGTGCCTTCATGACCAGGCCCAAAATTCAAAGTACCTAGGGCTGTCAAAATCATTGAATTAAAATCTTCACCATAGCGTAGTCCCCCATCACTACCACCTGAGCCAAGCCCTAAGAGGCAAATAACTAATCACATACCTGAGGATCTCACAGATGAAATTATTGTTACTGATCAAGACATGCAGGTTGGTATGCCATGCCCTCCTAGGTTAGTTGAATTGGTTCTATCTGATTTGGATATGAAGGGTAAGAGTGTGCAGGATGCAAGAGTGGAGGCTTGCAAGGAGTTCTTAGATGACAATGCATTTGTAAAGACTCATGTATTCTTACAATTGGCATGGAGGATGAAATTTGAGGGATATCAAAATAAATACAAGGAGAGAAGAGAACTAAGGCCTGACAAGTCAGATCAGGAGAATGATGAAAAAGTGGAAGTTGAACTAATGGAAGAGTTCAAAAACATCACTCGTGAAGAAGGAAGACAACTAGTGAATCAGGCTGGTGTTTTGATTTTTCCTAAATGGGACATCACAGATGCTTTCAGTGCCATTATGAAGTCCAAGAATCCTTTTCAGGATTCTGAAGAAGAAGTTAAGGCAGCATTACAAAACTCTGCCTTTAGTGAAGAATATGAGACCTTGGCAATTTGGGCATTGGCTCCACAAAGAAGAAAGCTAGACATTGCTGATATTAATCCAAATTTCAAAGGAGGATTAATAATAAAGAGGGCTTCAGAGACTACAACAACCAAAGCCACTAGTTTAATTGTGAATGTGGCCAAGTTGGCCCAAAAGACTGCTGAAAGGGAGGAGGCTGAAAGAAAGAGCCTAATGGAGAAGTATAACATTTTAATTGAAGAATATAGTAAAATGCAACAGAGGAATGTTGAGCTGCAAACTGAAGTAGAAAGGTTCAAGTATAGACATACCGGGAAACATCCAATGCCCACCTAACCAACACATCACCTCCCACAAGGGTCAATGCCTCCGCTTCTCCAAATGTTTCTACACAAGGGTCTCCCCATTCAAAAAATCTTTTCTCTTTCTTTACTCTTTCCTCTAGGAACAAGTCGATGAACAAACAGAGGCTCTCGCTGATCCAGCAAAGAGGCAGCTCATGCAGGAAATTGATCAATTACAACAATCACTAAGGGTAAAAAAGGAGGGTTTTCTTTCAAAAGAAAAATAAATTGTTACTCTTGTTTTGGAGCATTTAAATGAAAAGGTGGATAATAAACTGCCCTCTATACATTCTTTGTATTCTTTGCTATTTGAAGCAATAAGTAATATTGATAGGGATCAAGGGATAGTGATTCCAATAATTCAAAATTGGATCCCTAGGGAAAATAATCTAGATTTTATGAATAAATCCTCAAGGTTTGATGTAAATAACAAGCCCCAATCATTGAAGCCTACTTATATATTAGTTAAATCATTGCAAAGTTTTTAGACCTTACCAGATGATCTAAGTAGGAAGATTAGGGAGTTGGTAAAGAACTTCAATGATTGGGGTAACACACCTACCCTCGAGCATAACCGATGAGAAGGGGAAATCGCAACACCCAACAATGGCGTGATCACAAGTAGAGTCATCAATAATCAAATTAAAAAAAATTATGATGACTCAGATTATGATTTGTTGGTAAATTGTATGGATAAGATTATTGGTACCAACTCATTTTTGGAATCTTTTGAAAGAGATGCTAATCAGGTAGTGGTAAAGTATTTTCTTATAGTACAAAGGTAAAAGAGGTGATTGATTTTGACTGGCCAACTGATGAAGAATACCAGAGGTGGGTGGCTAAGTATTTGAATGATGATGAGTAAAAAGAGTGGGCTACCGACAGGTGGCAAATCAGATGCTACGGTTACAATGTTTCTAGTTTTGTATGGATGACTTTCTTGGCATGGGTTTCGCGTGGTTTTTTGTTATTGCATCTACCTTCCTCCACCAACATGATGAACGAGAATATGCTCCAGGATGTTTTTTTTGTAACAATTTTTGAACAAGAATATTTTTCAAGGTGGTGGTTGTTGTAACAAATTTTGGAATATCACCAGGTGCTCCAATTGACTAGTGACAGGTGTACTTTCTGGCCCGGTGCTTGTTTTCTCCTTCATTTTCTATAAGAAGGATTTCAAGGCCAGAAGTATGGGTTAGCAAGTTAGATAACTTTTGTCGAGTGTAGGTGAAGTTGCAGAGTGAATTGTAAAGTCTGATGGTTTTAGAGAAATGAAATTTAGGTTTTGAGTTCATAGAGATTTAATGTTGTATAACAGTACTAGCATTTGAGTTGAAATGAAAATTCGAGCTCATGTCTCTCCATTGTATATGCATATCTGAACTTTGAATGAAATAACTAAGGGTTGTTTTATCCATCTCACTATTGTGGTGTGTATGATTCTATTTTAGCTTTAATTCAAGGAATTAATCAAAATGCTTGAATGGGATTATAGCTGATATAAAAGTTGTATATGATTTGATAAGTAGTCCCCGGGTTAAATGCACACCGATGAATTGTAATGCAATATTAATGTGGATCTTATATGTGATGTATTAAATCTGTTATAAACTTCTAGATGCTTATGAATTTGACTCCTGCAATCGATATATGACACTGATCTAAGTTGTACTTATTAGTGTAGTTCAATATTTGTTTTTCTTTTCCTAGAGCTTTCTACAAATTGCAAATCAATGATTATCTTATACAATGGATTGTGGCGAAGATTCCCATGCTCCAGATAGTTGATATTGTCTATGAATAGCCAATTCTAGTTGATATTATCTTATCGCGTTGAGCTATTAAGTGAGATCATCTACTATTGTTAATGTTGTTTATAATAATGGTGCAAAGGTTTTAAACACATTAAGGGATCACCCTCCTGGGTTTTGCAGAGCCCGAAGTGTATGAGGCTTTTAAAGTCCTCGTCAGTTGGTCTAAGTCCTTCGAGCTGCCTTCAATTGGAATTGGCAATTCCATAGGTATATTAGAAGACAAACCTGGTTACATTGTAAAAGAACCAACATACACATCAACCATTGAACAACCACCTCTACAACTAACTTTTAATCTTTTATGATCACATGAAACATGTCGTTCACTTCTACAGCACATCACTATTGAAATGTTTTATTTTGACCTTTCAAACATTAAAGTACATCATTAAATTAATCATGTAATGGCATAAAATTAAAACATCATGAATTAAATTATGTAACCACATAAGTCAAATATAATTCTATCAAGAAATTAATATCAAATAGATAATATAATGAAGTAACTTATACATTTCAATGTCATTGATCTTCTTCTTCATCCAACTCTTTGTCTGTATCATCTGATCCATATTTAACATTGTAAGGATTGGTCATATCATCATCATCGTCATCAATATCTATTTCGATAATGTCATCATCCACACATATTTCATCTTCATGAACATTAACTCCTACATCATCATCATCTAGTTCCTCCTCTTTGACATCTTCGTCAGGGACATCATCAACTAACCGTTGGTCTTGATCATCATCTACATCATCTTCTAGTTCTTTGGTATCTTCTTCTTCCACCGCATTATACTTTACTGGCCTTCCTCTTGGATCATGTCTAACAAAAATGACCAACCCGCTTACTTGAACCTCTCGGTAAAATACCAAGCCATACCGGGTTTGGAAGAACATAGCTCATTTCCAGCTTGCTCGATCAACTTTGTATTAACCATGGTAAATCCATTACCATGTTCAATAAGAGTTCTCATAATCATTTTCATTCAATCGTAGCCTATACCATAGGACGACGAACAAAATTAATCTGAAGGACTTAAAGTCACACTCAAGTATATCATCCAAAATCCCATAGTATCGATTTTCTGAGACTTGTGGATGTATGTCGCTTTGAGATGAAACATTATTCACCTGAAAGACTGCAGTTATACCAGAATCACAAGTTTTATTCATGTCATCCAACATTTTGATTATAAATTTACAACTATTGCACCACATAGCCTTGTGGTGTTTCACCTGCAATATGTCAAACATGTAAAAATTATTGCAATATCGTCAGTGGATAATCATATTTATTCTTGGCCGAATGTATGCAAGAAAACAATCTCAAGATATATATACATCAATATACTTGAAAATAATTAAATAATATGGGTGATGAATATATTTATACGTACCTGTTTATCTCTTAAACCATATGCTATATCAATTTCCCTTTGTGTAACATTGGAATCTCCATTACGATGAGCTTCTTTAACCAATGAAGCCACACCTTCCCATGTTAATGTGCAACCAGATTGTTGACATCGTTCAATCCATACCGTCATCTAATCAAGATTGTTCGTGACGTACAAATGTAGTGCATCCCACTCTCAACCAACTATACCAAAATAAATTAAAATTCA
>VDFB02200632.1:0-11968 GCA_007258455.2 Sequoia sempervirens | reverse complement strand
TTGCTTGTCCTTTTCAAATCAATGATGAGTGATGAAGTCTATTGTCCCAATGTTCCATCTCTAATTTGAATTGCTACTAAGAGAGATGCATGTATTACCCTTGATCTTGTAATGTAGACACGTGGCCAAATCTAGCTTTGTCACCACTTTTCTCCCATCGCTAATCTAATTCAACTATTAAGATATGAATCAATGATGAGTGATGGGTGAAGAATAAATTCAAAGGAGGACCTAGATCTAACGGCTAAGATCCTATCACATATATGGTTCATATCACTAATAGGATACATAAAGGAAAAGGAATATTAGCGATGAGTGATAGACTGTTCAATCTTATGCCCATCGCACCACCTAGAGCTATCACAGTTGCAAATGGAGATCTAAGAAACATATCAATGATGAGCAATGGAATATCTGGTGGAATATTCCCCTCATCACTAGGTCTTAAGGCATTGTAGATTCATTCAAAGAAATTGAGATCAAAGTAGCGATGCACAATGGCTTTCAAGTAAAAGGTGACTAAGGAAAATAAGAGCAACATGGCAAGTTCTAAAGGAATTGTTGAAAGACAAAATAAAAGGAGCGAGGATATAGGAAATCCACCGATGATATTTTAAATCAAAATATAAATGGCCAGAATTTGAACTTAAATAGCTAAATTTTAGTTCACTCATGCGAGCTTTCTTTCATGCATTAATGGTGAAGATGCTCCATTCCTTTTCCATAAAGAAGGTTGTTGGCTCATTTTTCCTCACAATTGAAATTGTTCAAACAAATGAATTGATCAAGTTTGAGTAGCAAGGCACAAGGAGCTTAGGTGAAAAGTTGCTAAGAATTTAAAGACAAATTTTCTCCTAGTTAAGCAAGTAATTACACCTCTCTATGTCAATTATGTTTGAATTAAGTTGGTTTAGGGAGTTAGTGAAATATTCTAAATACTTTAGGCTCTTAGGGTTTGCAAAGGTTTGCATATCATGCAAGTTCAATTGGGTTGGTGAGAATTGTGTGAGGTCTAGGAGGGTTTTTGTTTTGCATATTTGTTTCTTGAGAACATAAACCAATAAGCCCCTTCTGTAAGTTGAATATTCATAAACCCTAGTTTTGTTACATCATAAAAATGAGTGAACCAGTAATTCTAGATCTAAGCCTAAGAGGAAACCTAAGCAGAAAAAGGTTAAAAAACCAAAACCCTAGGATGATAAACCCACACCTAAGCCGGATGTGCCTAAGGCATCTACAAAGTCCAAGGGAGAAAATGGAAATCTTGCCATATTTATGGAAGGTGAAGCCAACGATATCACTATGGGAGGAACACAAATTGGAAAAAGACCCATAGGGTAGGTTGTAGTGACTAGCAGATTGATTAATAATGCTAGTGAAATTGGAGAAGTCTCTTAACCACAGAGTGGGTGGGAGTTGTTCTTGTATGCCTTCAACAGAAGATACACCAAACGTCCAGCCCATCACTTATGGTTTTTCAATCTTGGAAGGATGGTAGTGCCAAATGTATTTGTTGAAGTCAATTTAATGTTGTAGTTGTCAAGGCATTATGATGCCAAGGATAAAAAATAAAAAGTGAGAATGGAACAATACTCCTTGACATATCAAGAGACAAAATTGTGGAGGTGTTTAAGCTGAACCCCAATTACATTGTCAGTATCATTTTTTTTATTTATGCAATGAGTATGAATAGAACAGATATGGATATAGAAGACATGTGCTTTCTAGGCACAAGAAGGATGATAAAGGTGGTTTCGGTCCTAAGGACTTGGAACCTTTTGAATGTGAAGAGTTTTCCAATTATTTTAAGAACACGTACTACTACTTGAATCAAGTATTGGCTCATAGTTTTGATGCAAGGATACTAACTACTTTGTTGGTAATGGTTATTGACATTTAGAATTGAATTCCAAAAAGGGATTTGATTATGCAATGTATATTGCAGAACAAATGCACAAGGGATTAATTGAATTGAAGGATGGAAGTTCCCCATTGTATTTCCCACACTATTCTTTATTGGTGCACATGATTCTTTATGTTGGATAGGATAAATGGAAGAAGAAGATGAAGCTGAGGTAGAAGGATGAGGAAGGAAATGATCTGCCTATCCAAATGTGGACTCACATTTGGGAACAAAACTATCCACATTCAAATTATTTGACTTTCTGCAATGTTTTGAGGTTCAATATTTTGGAGAGTATGGGTGTGGAGCCTCTTTACAGAATTTCAAGGGTTATGAGAGATATTATGTGCCCCAAAGATAAGAAGGATCAACAACACCTCACAATTGGGATGACTGGTTTTTGCATACAGATTATACTTTGATCAAGGCTTATGCAGCCAAGGTTGCACCTCATTACCTGCCACTATATGTGTTTTATAGGTTGGCCTTCATGGAACTCATATGGAAATTAGATTTTATGGAAAATGATAATTTCAGAACCCCTAAAAGGGCTCAGTAATAGTTCCATAGTGTACATTTCTTATTTCAAGGCAACTGCCAAAGAAGGTTATGAGAAATTTGGAATAATTGAATAACCTCAGGATGTTAGTTGATGAGGTTAGAAATTTTGATCCTAAATTTTTTGTGAATGATACAAAGAAAGAAGGGTTTTTCTAGTTTTCTCATCAATTTCTATATACTGATGATGTAATTAGAAATTTGACAACTAATGGTGACATCAAGGAAGAAGGAATGGACTGCTATTTGGACATTGAAGAAGATATAATGAAAATAAATTTCTTTTATATCATCCCATATGATGAGATTAAGGACCCTTGTGAAAGGGCTATGATAGCTAAAAGTGTTGAAATGATGGATGCACAATCCCTGAAGTTGCAACCTTCAAGAGGACCTTTTCCAAGAGAAATTCAACCACACAGAAAGTGTTGCAACTAAGGGCATGCAAAAGAGATTGCTATTGATCTAGAATATGAGATGATTACAAATGTACAAATTCCTTGAATATATAGGCTTTAGAGAGATGCAAGATACAATATGATGTTTCCATGTGTCATGATCTAACAACATGTGACAACATGTGAACCCTACCTAGGAAATGATAAAAGATTGAGATAAGTTCTAGAAGGACAACTCATCTTCTAGAAGGAATCTTATCCCCTACAAACATGGAAAGGGGAATTACCCCATTATTTATGATATTCTAATTTATGCAACCTAGAAGTTAATTCAATAAATGCAAGACCTAAGTTAACTTATGCTAGTGTAATAAATAATTAATTACACTAACAACCCCCCATAAGTTCAACTTAGGGAGGAAATGCAATGATTATGCAATGATGATGGGTCCTAGCTTCAAGGCCATGTTAGGTACCCATTTACATGATGAAGATGCAAAAAATCTCCCACAACTGGAGAAAAGGGGAAAACCCAGTGGGAACAAAACCCCTCTCCAAAAAGGAGATGAAAATGCAGAAAAGTGAGAAAGGATGGGAAGGATGGAGGACTCCTAAATACCCCCCAAGTACACCATCTGTCACATGGACACAATACAATCAATGGTCCCCCCATAGGGTGGAAATAGAGAGACTATGTAGCCTCTCCAAAGGATGAAATCACCTGAAAAAATGGTAAGTGTCTGAAGACAAAACATGAAATCACCATCTTGTATCCCTTTTGGAAGAAACAAAACCAAGTGCACGGGTAGGGATAATTCCCATTCTAAATAGGAATTGAAGGAAGGAAGGATGAAGATTGATGTTGATGATGTCTCTGAACTCTACTCGTGTGTCTCCTTTCCTAAAGATGAAGATGCCACAATCAATGAAGAGGGTGAAAAACCAGAATGATGTGGAAATTGATGTTGAGCAATATCCAAAGACTGTGATATAATGAATGTGATGGAGACTAGATTTCCCCCCTAAATGAAGTGTCCTCAAAACCACTAAAAGAAGTTTGCAACAAAGATTCCAAACCACATGTATCCAACTAGGAAGAAGCAAATCCAATGGCAGATGTTGAAGAAACTCCAACTCCTTAATGAAACGAGAGGGAAGAAGTCTCATATATGAATAGAAAACAAGTGCCTCTGAGATAGTCTCAGGATCCTCAATCAAGGTCGAGAAAAAAGGATGAGGATACTCAAGAAAACTCTCCAAAGTGGAATTTGAATAGAGGAGTGATATCCCCTCAAGAATGTCCTCCAAACCTGTAGAAGTAGCCAAGTCAGTGATACCTAAAACAAAGCCATCCTGTGATGTCAAGTCTAGAAAAATGAATGTGTCCTGATGAATAGAGATTATGGAAGCCTCAATCAATGACTCTAGACAAGGAATCATTGAATGTGAATGGTTACCAATAGTCTCCGATGGAGAAGAAGCATCTGAAGAGACCTTTTCTACCTCTTTGGAAGATTCAAGGCAATCAACCTCCTGTGTAACAATATCATCATGGGGTATGTGATTTGAAGAATGATATTTTGAATCATGACCATCGGGGAAGGGTGGAGTATCTAAATCTCCATATATCTCCCAAAGCTTAGTCCAAAGGATATGAGGACAATCACAATGATCAATAAAACTTAAAACAACACAATCAACTTGCATTGAAATGATCTCCAAGATAGTATATCTATTGCAACTCCAAGAAAGTTCATGAATACCTTCACTTGGATGAGGAACTATACCATACAAATGTGGCAATAGATCAAGTGATTGGAGATGGTGTATGATCCCATCTCACCATTATTTATAGTTTCCCTTGTGCAACATAACCATAGAAGGATTATATGCAAGCCCCATAATGTACTATCAAATTTCTCCAAAATTACAAGAAAATGACCTTCAACAGCAAAGAGAAACTTCCAAATATGATGTGCAACTGAAGTGATGCTACCCAAATCAAGAATCATTTTCCCAAGCTTCAGGATATCCAAGTTATTGAACAAATGCACCAAATTGAAAAAATCTAATGCAAGAGTACCTAGAGCTAAAACTAATCAAAGTGAATGGACTGATGAAAAGCGCTCTGAATTACCTTCCTAATTCTGCTAGAATCACCGGATTTTGACAATCCGATGCCAAGATATGAGCCTTTATGTCCAAAGTAGGGTTTTGACTTCAGTTGACCATAGATTTTTATAGCTGAATTTTTTTACAAAATTGATGTCACCATTGGAAAGTAGACCAAATCATATTTCCGACGGTATCTCGTTTGTCAATTTTTGATACCGTGGGTGAAAGTTATGAGAAAAAAAGGCCTAGATAAGGCACTTTGCAGGCTAAACAAGGAAAAAAATTTGGCACCTGGGCTAAAAAAAATAGCCCCTGGTTGTTGATATGACCAAGGGTTAGGCAACAGTTTTAAAAAAAAAAAATGCCACCACTGGCGACGATGGGGTGGCAAAACTTGGGTGGAGCATATTTGAAAGGAGGCGTTGCTCACTGGCCAATGGAGCCCTAGGTCATGGATAGGACCATAGGCGGTAATGAGATTGACGGTCTTGCAGTTTCAACACCCGGTAGAGAAAAATGCTTGGTGGAAAAGAAAAGTTGGCGACCGAAGCTTGATGGGGAGTTTCCCGGAAAGAATGTGGTTGGTGTCAATGAATGGGAAGTAAACCTGGCAAGAGGGCATTGACGGTGATGGGACAGGCCCCCAAGTGGGCCAACAAACCCGTACCCCCTGCAAAAAGCTAAAAAAGTGACCGACAAATATTTTTTGAAGATTTTTTTGTATATTGTATAAATGCAATTCAAAAAATAAAAAAACCTTTATTTTCAATGCTAACAATATAAAATATATTTGCAGACTTGATAAGTAAGCCGACCAAAATAATCAAAACCTAAATATTTTAATAAAATGCCGATGAAAAATAAATCAAACCCCAATGTCAAAGGATGATATGTATGCTGACAGAATATTAAAATGGAGGTCGATCAGATTTATCTTTTTCTGCAACTATAGAAAGCCTGAATTTTTTATTTTTTCCAAACTAAATAGAAATTAGCCCTGATCTTTTTTGAAAATGAAAATGGCTTGTGACTAAAAAAAATTTTCCTCAAAGGACAACTACAAGGGGTGATTTTTTTACTACAAATTGTACGGATTGTATGATTGATTTTACAAACCCTAAAAATACCTCTAATGGATCCTGGGTTGATGATTCCAAATTTGATGAATGGACAAGTGATCCTAGGATTTTGAGGCCTTCTGAAGACAATGGCGAGCTTGGATCTAACTCAATCTGCTTCAGAAATCAGCTTGGTTCCTAGGTGGAGTCAAGTAACCTGCAATGGAAACCTTCAAGCCTGTAATGAATCTCTCTCGCCCAACTTTCTTGATCCTGGGATGAATTCTCAATGAGATGGCTCTAATACCATGTTGAAATGATGGATGTACAATGTCCCTGAAGCTACAACCTTCAAGAGGACCTTTTCCAAGAGAAATTCAACCACACAAAAATTGTTGCAACTAAGGGCATGCAAATAGAGATTGCTATTGATCTAGAATATGAGATGATTACAAATGTACAAATGCCTTGAATATATAGGCATGAGAGAGATGCAAGATGAAATATATTGTTGTCATGTGTCATGATCTAACAACATGTGACAACATGTGAACCCTACCTAGGAAATGATAAAAGATTGAGATAAGTTCTAGAAGGACAACTCATCTTCTAGAAGGAATCTTATCCCCTACAAGCATGGAAAGGGGAATTACCCTATTATTTATGATATTCTAATTTATGCAACCTAGGACTTAATTAAATAAATGCAAGACCTAAGTTAACTTATGCTAGTGTAATAAATAATTAATTACACTAACAAAAATATTATTAGAATGGTGAGTTCAAGGTAAAGGTTAAGGAGGCTCCTAAAAAATTACAAGTCCTCTTGGAGCAGCAACAAGAAGCTATGAACATTCTAGAGCAGCCTTTGGAGGTTGAAGGAGGAGATACTGAAATAATTGGGGAAAAGCAATATACAGAGCATGTGCCTGATAATTAGGAGGTGGAGATGACATTCACTTCCCCTAAAATAAATAATGATCTTGATCCATTCATTCCCCAAGATAGAATCATCAAGTGGGAGTACAATAAAGAAACTGATGATGATCCCCAAATCAAATCTTGTGATGAATTTCTTGTCGATGATGCCTTTGTGCAAACCAAGGAGTTTAAAGATTTCATCATCTAGCAAAGAACCTAGGACATAAAGAAGAGAATTGAAGAGGCTAAGGCTAGTGTAGATCCTTCTCAACAAGAGGATGTAGAGAAGGCAAAGGAGGAAAAGATAATGGCAGAAATAGTAGCAATTGCTCCTATAGAGGCAAGGAAAATTTTTAAGGAGAGTGAAATAATGTTGTTCCCAAGGTGGACTCTTACTTCTTCTATTTCACTTGATGTAATTAGAAAGGACCCTCAAGCCTTTGTATCAGAAGAGCATTTTAACAACCATGTTTTTGGATTAGGTTTCAGTCCAAGATTGCATGCTCTTGCAATTTGGTTGATGACACCAAATACTGGAAAACATGAGGTTTTCAAGTCAATTGAGGAGTTTATTGGTTTGGTTGTGGTAAAAATATCCATAGACATAACTCCAATTCAGCCTGAAAAGTTCACTGTGCATGTTGTCATGCTAAGTGTTGACACTGCACAAATATCACAAAACAAATATGATGCTTTGTTGAAATATTACAATTTTTTTTGGATGAATGTATCAAAATGAGGGATGCAACACAAGCCAGGCATTTAACAAGAGCCCTATCTTCACCCTCCTCATCTTCTTCAGATTTATCAACTCAAGATAGGGAGACCTTGGCATTAACAATTTAGAATTTGAAGGAAGTGCAAACAGAAAAGGATAATGTCAAGAGGGCTAAGGAAGAGACTACAAAGGTTGTTGATGGAATTTTTGATGATGTCTTGAAGCATAGAGTTTCTAAGTTAGTACACAAAGCTGACAATGTTTGTAGGGCATACAAAAGTATCCATGAGGCTCATGGAAGATATGTGCAAGTTCAAAGTGCTTTCCAAAATGACTAGAGAAAATGGAGTGCCAGGGTTGGGGCACTCAAAGAGATGATACCTAACATGACAGAGATCTCGAGGCCTCAACAAATATACCAAATGTATTGAATGCAATGGACTTGTTGGGAGGAATTTCAACATTTCACGAAAATTTAGGAGTGCAATTGTAGAATAGATTGAAAATGTCCAGGGACATGGAAGGGCATGGAATGTCAAAAATATTAAATGATGAAAGTGGATTGAAAGAAGTTGTTGTTTGGAAGGATGATCTAGGAGGATTATTCCCATACTTTAAGAAAATAGTCAACCTTACATATTACACCATGTTGAAACCTCCAATTGATAACATGACTAGAATTGAGGTAAGGATGGATGCATTTGTTAAAGTGGCCCACATTCTAATTGATGTCAGGTACAACCAACACAACACCAAGATGCAGGAGTTATTGGACATACAATGGCCCACTAAGGAGGACTACAACACATGGCTCAAAAAATTTATAAATTAAGCCTTAGATGAAGTATTGCAAAATGTTGTATCCTCTTAGTCATGAAGGTTGATGACAAAATGTTGACTTGGACATTGTTTCTATTGTTCTTCTTTTTATTGCTTTATGTTTTACTTTCTACTAACTTGGTGCATATGTGAAAGAAAATTTTTCTCATGGAGAGGATGATATGGTGCTACTACAATGATGAAAGATGCCTTTTGGAAGGTGAACATATCTTCTTCAGTAAATGGAAATAGGTTTTGTCTTATATGTTTTCCCCCTCATCAAAATGCAAATGTAACCACTTGGGGATGTTTTGAAATTCAAATGAAAAATGTAATTTAATGTGTAATTTGGCCCGAAACTTGTTGCTCCCTTGTTCTTATAAAAGGAAATTCAAGGCCATTTGCATGGGTCTTTGGTTGGTTTAGTTTTGAACTCATGTAAGAGAATTTTGTAAATAAAGCACAAAGGAAAAGAATAGTTTTGAATCTTAGGCATGAATTCTAGTTTGTAGTAAATAGTTTTACAACTTAGTAATGACATTTGAATGAAGAGTGCAAATTCTAGAACAACTTATCTCCTGTTGTATTTTGTTACTTGAATTATGAATACAATGATCAAGTATTTTTTATTTGTCTTCAATTGTTTTGGTTGACTGTATGGTTTTATCTTTTCTTTAATTCAAATAATTAATTAAAATACTTTGATGAAATCATAGGTTTGTGTGATGAATTACATGGATTAATAAGTAGTTTATGTTCTGGGAGATCTTGAGTTGTTTTATTGCAAGGAAATATCATAATAGTCTATGAATGCTAAGTCTAATTACTGATGTATATAGTTTATTGAAAATTTGAGTATGTCACCCATGGATAAAGCACTGTTCTATTCATTTGGTAATTTTTAGAGTCATTGAGTTGGCAATGTCTGTCAAAGAACACAATCTTAAAGAAAATTATTCATATACCTTTGATTTTTATAAAGTTTGATGAGGAATCATCCATTCCCTGCTTTAGGTGGTAATTTGTTAAAGAATTAGCTAGATTCTTTAGGACTCTCTTCTAATTTACAAATTATGGGAATGTATATGTTATTCACAATGTTTGTGGTAATTTGGCACAAGAGTATCATCTAAGACATTGTTAGGATCACCCTCCTAGGTCTTGAGAGCCTGAAGTGCAAAGGGAAATCCTAACAAGCTTTCATCTAGTCATTGGCCAATCCTCATCATTGTTAATCATTGAATTATGGAAAATTCATAAGCAATTGTTGAGATTAAGTTTGGTTCTTAAGAAACAACCAACAGGGTCTCCACCACAATTATAGTCACTAATACATTATGACTCAAAATCAGACAAAAGTTCATCAAAATTTTGACGAAATTTCATCAAAATTATTTCGTCAATTTTTTGACAAAATTTGAAATGTCAAAATTCTGACCCAGCCGATGATGCTAGGTCAAAATTTCAACGTTTCAAATTTCATTAGAAAATCGATGAAATAATTTCGATGAAAGTTTGTCAAAATTCTGACAAACTTTTGTCGGATTTTTAGTCAAAATTTATCAGTGAGTTATTGAAGAACAATCTATTTTGATGGTTTCACTATTTTAAAATATTTTCAAATGTTTGAGCAACAAATGAACAATTAATATTCGCAATAGTATTGGTGATGAGAAGAGAATGAAATATATTATTCTTCCTAGACTACTTATGATAAGGATCATACACTTAATATAATGAGTATGGAGAAATTTTCAAGATTAAAATTAGTTAATGGAAAAGTAACCCATTTAGCGCTAAGTGCAATGCTTTGCCTATGAAGATCAGTAATTCTCATGTCACTTTTACCTTGAAGAGGGGAAACAATCCTAAGAAAACCTATGCAAACAATGGGTCTACTTACAATCAACCAAAAGAATATCCCATAGAAGCTTCACCAAAATATCATTGGTAGATTTGGAAGTAGTTGAGTAGAAAGGATTTTAAACATGGGTAGGTATTAATATCATACAAATATAAAATTTTCCTATCAAAAAGAGAATTTAAAAGAGATCTAGAAAGAATTTTTTTCTCCACCCATTTAGTGAATATTTCTACAATGTGGAAAATATACTCTTGAAGGAAAAATTAAAAAAATCCAAGAAATTTGAACATCTCTCCTCTTGATCAATCTATTTCCATTAAAAATACTTCAAAATTAAGAAGGCATGGAGAAAGGGTTTTTCCATAGCATTAAGTCTTATTCCACTAAAATTTGGACCTTGAAGTTGTTGGAAATCAAGGTATAACTTGCAGCAATATGAACTTAAATATGTGGTTGCAAATCTGAAATTATATGTTCAAGATAACCATAACAAGATTAACTGATTGACAATTACAACAATGAAATAAAAATATACAATACCACAAGTCATCAACACAAGTGAGACAAGATATATGTGGAGAAACCCTTGTGAGAAAAGTCTCCAGAACCAAAGAGATCCAATGTTTGTAATTGTAATAATCTTCAATGAAGTACATCAATACAACAATCCTCTTTGTAATCTAGCAGCACTTTGATGTCCTAACAACTTGCAAAGAACTCATACTAAACCACCATCCCAAGGCTCCAATATATAGAAGTTTATGGAAGAGAATACCACAAATGGTATCTGAAAGCAACAAGAAAATCCCACACCCCACTTAGTGGAAAAACCATAAACATGGAATAAAATATTCAATAATCACATGACCTTCACATGGGCACCTAACCCACAACCAATCAAAATGATTCAAACTGAAATTAATAATAAGTCTCTAAGCTGTTAAAAGGCTACCAAGATAAGCTGAGAGAATGCGTCAATGTCACCAAATTTAAACATAAAGCTCCTAACGCTTATCAACTACAAACACACTATTCTCTATTATTAAGTATGAACATGAAAATTACGATAACATAAAAGTAAAATCCAAACACAATTGAACACCGTTTTTGTGACCCCTAATAAAGGGAAAAACCATGGTGGTTAAATCCCTGAAATGTAAAGTAGTTCAAAAACCTAATATATAAGGCTCATTTCCTAGAATAGGACTCACTGTCCAGATACAAAAGCTTACACAAGGAGGCTCACTACCTACAAAATTACGATGAAAAAATGGCTTATAGCAAGAAAATGAATTGATAATGTACACCTAACAAGTGTTGATTCAGTTCCAATGAAGCTCAATAAACTAACTTGACACACTTCATCATATTTGCACTTCTTCACATTTGCATTCACAACCATCATTTATATCAATTTTCAAAAATTGTCCAATATATATACTCGATCCATCCACAAGCATTAATTAGGTCAGCCTAATTAGATGCAATCCTTGTTTACCAAAAACACCAACTATCAGCTTCAAGCATTCACAAAATCTTTCCAAATAATAAATCAAAATGTGTAGCACACTTTATCGTGTCAGCATAAACCTAAGATAGGTCACACATATATCC
>VDFB02200631.1:0-12319 GCA_007258455.2 Sequoia sempervirens | reverse complement strand
CCTCCCCACCTTGACCCTATTGGATAGCCACACATCACATAGGATGGTGAGCTGTTAGGTCATCGACATAGGGGACATGTATCTGCCCACTAGGATCAAAGTGGGGAGACAATTGTGTATCACACATGATAAAAAGGAGACAAATGTGGTGGAATCAGATAGTAGATTCATGTAGGACAACAAGCATTACAATGGTCTCATGGAAGGACAATAATCATAAATGCATGCCACATGTCAATGTAAGGACAACATTAGTCGATATTCTCCTAACCTTTCATGCAAGGGTTTTGGTCATCATGAATTATCCAACATGTATCATGATTGCATGCATGAAATGGCAATGAAGACAAGTTACAAATGACAACTAAGCAGTCACGATTCAGGGTGACACTCCTTTGAAGCCAAGACCATGTGAAAGTGAATATGAAATCAACCTCTTATGAGTCTACAAGGGGTAGTCCTTAGGGAATGAATAGGATAGCAACAATGCATGCTGATCTCATGAAATAGGATAGCAACGTGGACAAAATTCCCAAGAAGAAGTCACATGACAGAAATTAAAGAGAAGTGTTTGCAAGTGGTAACATGGATTCAAGATCAAAGGGGCAGTGAGGAGGTTCGGTTATAAGCTGCAAGTTATATCTCAAAAAGGTATGTTCTTTCATTTTATTAATTTACACATGTAGCATTTATTAATGCCAATACCAACATCATTGAACAATGAAAGAGAAAAAATGCATTTTGCAATACTCATTATTCATCTGCAAATGAGGTAGACTATGAGTAAAGGTAGTGATCTATAGGCCTGTTAAGAGTTGAAGAGGTAAACATGCATCACAGTCACCCTAAGGAAGCAGTCAAAAGCACTGTGTTTAGCACATAAAGATACTATCATAATGGTCATCACTGACAAGAGCATTGAGAATGTTGAGGACAGTTACCTTGCTAATTTAAAAGGATAGTATATGAGCTTTCAGTTCTTTCCTTATTTGAGTGCTTCATAGCTACAGCTAGTAAGGATCCAAGGGACAACCATTAATATGACAGTCCTCTATGGTGTTGAAAAGTGGAGGAGTACATGCAAAGAAACCATGCAATGATGAGGACATATCATGCTTTCTTTAAGCAAGTGATAAGAAAGCAAGAGGCATGATGTAGGATAGTGAATGGTCAAACTCAGAAGAGAGCATATGCTTACCAATGAACTATAGAATGGAAAGCATCAAGCCACCAAGCATTGCACTATCAAATGATTTACAAATGGAGGAAACTTCAAAGGATATTGAGCTCTGCAAAGAGAGATTTCAGCACACAAGGCTAATGAGTGTATATAGACTACTTAATTCTATTGTACACAATACTAGTTCACAGAGAGCACTTACCTGCAATACTTAGCTTATGAGATAGATGCAAAGCTATAGCAACAATCGTCATGTCAATGTATAGTGATAATATCATCTCATGATGATTTTGAGAAAAAGAAGGGAAAGCAAGGGAAGTCATTCAGTTGGAGTCTAATTTGGAATTTTAGGAAAATATATTCCAGAAAGACACAAGTTTAGATTATGGGGAGTGTTTGGAGGTTACTGTGAATGTTCCAGTTAAATATGTGAAAGAAAATAATAGGGATTCAATGCAAAAGATAAATACAGATGACTCAGCAACTGAAAATGTTGAGAACACAGGCCTTTCTTGGCCTACTAGTAGATGCAATGATTCTCAATACTTCTCTCAGGATTTGAGGGATGATGAAAAAATATTTGTAAAATCTGCAATTGAACATGAATCAAAGCAGTGCAATGAGCGAAAAAACCATACTATTAAGGTTGATATTTCTGATTCTAGGACTAGTCTTTCAGAGGTTAATCACTAGTCTCATCTTGCAGGAAATGAAGTGATTAAATTTGATGTTTGGGGCCACAAACACTTCTTAGAAACTTTTGATGAGGATCACCATGGAGGATTGAATTTTCTTCAGTCTAAAGATTCCTTAAGTAGTGAAGTTTTTTGTCAGCAGAAAATAAGGATGATTATGCTTTTGAGTCAATGTTCAGTGGTAGAAATATGAGAGTGACAGAAACTACAGTTCTAAAAAGTGAATTTTATGTGAAGCATAATGAAAAAAAATTAGAAGAGAAAGCAAATAAAGTTATTATGCATTCAAATGCTAAAAACAAAGGGTCCAATGTTGAAAATTCAATCATAATTTGGATGGGGTCTGAATTTGAGTCCAATCTTGAAGATGATTCTGATGCGAGAGCTGAGATAACAATTCTTGAAGATGGAAAACATGATGCTCAGGATGCATTTGATGCTAGATAAAACAACAAAAATCATCAAATGAGTATATGTAGCCACAACTCTTGTATAAGGGAACTTTTTCTATTCAGAGATGTTCAGTAAAGTATAGAAGACTGATGTGAGAAAAGACAGAAAAAAAGGGTTCCCATTATTTCTACACAATAGTTGAGCTTGAGCTAACGAAACACAAAGAACAACATTTTTTTGTGGAACGTTGACTAAGATAGTTCTTGTTTGAACTTACCACCTCTCATGAGTCTCATTCACATTATGATCTTGTGCGATCTGGTTACAACAAAATGGAAACGTTTTCAATATTTTCAAAAGAGTGCAGTAAAATGGAAGGAAATAAGAGGTCGAGCCATGGTTGTTTTCAAAAATTTCATAAAAAATACAAAGGAGTTGAGAAAAATGGTAAAAGAGATACACAGCTAGCAACAATAGTTTTTCTTTTTTAATATTGGTTGTGTTTAAAAAGAGCTTGAATGGAGCACATTTTCTGCAGAAATAATGAAGACAATGGTGAGATTTTCACAGTAAATGGATTACCAGTGATCGACCTATTTGTTTCTACAAGAATTCTGCATATAAGCTTCAGTGGATGGCCTCGACCCTTCAACACATGAAACCATGGCGGCAGAAAGGAAACCCTAGCAGAGCAATTTCCAGAAGGCTCTATGAAAAAGTGGAATGATTTGTTTTTCTTTTCCCCTTCTTTTTTTGTTGTTTAGGGTTTAACCCTATTCGGTGGGGATGGATTTTTCTTCCCTTTTTTTTTTTTTAAATTAAAAGCATGTGTCAAATGTAATGGGGGTCGAAAGTCATATGTTATTGCATTAGGCATTTTATGCCTTGGGGTGTTTACCCTTGTTTAAACTTTATGTTAGGTCCTTAGCAATGCAATATGGAGTATGCCATGCAAAAAATGTGATATGCCTTTTTTATTTTTTCCCAACGCCATGTGACTTGGAATATGCTTTCCAAGGAATTTGGAGGTCAGCCATATTGGCCAAGTTGTTTAGGTCTCTTTGATGTCTTTGCAAACTAATGGAGTTTTTCCCATGTGTGTATTTTCAAGAAAGCAGAAAAAAGGTAGGTTGAGATGGTCAATGCCTTGGAAGCTTTTGAAAGCTTTTAAATATGACATTACATGTTACAATTTATTCCAATATTTGAAGATATCATGTAAGTGATTTGAAAATCACTTTTATTGTGCCTTTTAATGAAAATGTAACACAAGGAGATGGTGGGGCCCTTATTCTTGTTTTGAATTGTAAAATGACTTGATTAAGTGATGTTTTATAAATCACTTAATCAAAATTATTATCTTTTAATTCCTTTTGGAGTCTTGTGTTTCAAAACACACATATTACATGAGGAGAGTGTGGGTCAAGCAACATGTGACTGATTTGGTGATGACTTGTCAACATGGAGAATGTGTGGGAGGATTATTTGACCATTTTAGAGGCTTTTTGTCATGTTTTTCTAGTGGGTCAAGTCATGGCTTGACTTTTCTTCATTTGGAGAACCTTTTGGAGGAGTTTTGGAAGCTTCCATTTTGGCTTTTGTGCTTCATCTGACCTAGGGTTTCTAGAAGGACTTGTGTGGGGTTGTTGGTTGAAACTTGGCTTAAGTAAGTATCTTGAAACTGAAGTTTTTTAGGGGGTTCTTTTCTTTCTTCCTTTAGGGGCATTGTAGCTTTTTGGAGCCTTTTCCAGGCAGAGGACAACATTGTAACTCAGATTTGCAGACTTATGTAGTAGTGTAACACCTTTTTGATGAATAAGTTAATATATTTTACCTTCTCATTATGCTATTTATTGTGAAAGCCTTATAAATGGTTGATGAAATCTTATGGCAAAATTATTTTCCCTTTGATTTGTCATGTTTTTCTTTTCCTTTATGCAGTTAGTATGAATTTGCATGTCATAACATGTGTTGAGTTAGTTTAGGATAAAGTCTAAGTTGTGAGGATGCAATTTTCTTCCTTCTAGATAATGTCCATGACATTTTTAGCATGGTTATGAAACACTGATGCAAAGTCATATCAAGTTTTGAGTTGTGTATACCACTGTTAAGTTATTGACCATTCTTGTGTGTGGAAATAGCTATATGGGTCTAAGAAATATTATTAGGTGCATCACCATAGGGGTTAGTTTTTCTTTTCATGCTTCTTTTTCCCCTTTTCCCAGCAAGGAATAGTTTAGGTGACACCATCAAAAGGGGAAACCGGCCCATAATCCGTAGGTCTCCTTTCGAATAGGTTACCCACAACTTGAAAGCAGTCACATGTTAGTCCAAATCTATTGAGTTCACTCAAGGCTTAGCAAACAGGGTGCAGATTTGGGGAACTAACGATTTTGGCACGCTCGGTGGGACCGCGAACTGCTTCTTAGTTCATGTTTATGTATTTTATTGCTGCTATTTGGTGTGTGCAACAATAGCTTCAGCCTTTTGGAGGCATTTTCTTTACATACCTGGCGACTCCAAAAGAATAACAACTGGTTTCAGGAAAATTAAGTGTTGGTCATATGTTAGATTATTTCCAGAAAACTCAGAGCTGGTTTTCTTGTTTTACAAGAAATTTCAATGAATTTCCAGCTTCTATGAATGCTCCAATATGTCTACATTTTACGAAGACATGTTCTATCATCCCTCATTTCATGAAAATGTTGCTCATATACCCAATTACCAACCACATCAAAATGACCATGTAGCTATTTTTAGTTCGAATGCCTTTGCTACAGGAGATTATCAATATTCTCCACAATTTTTCCACCCTCCCACCCCTACTCAACCATCATGGCAGTCAGTATGTTCTCAAGATCAATCCCAAGGCCACCATTTTTCTAGCAATCAACAGATCAATCCCTATGATCAGCTTCAAGAGTTTCAAAGTTTTGAGGATAAGCTCAAACAAATCCACAATCCAGATTTAAGGTTGAGGATAAGAAATATGTTTCTTGAAGGGAAGATTAGAAAGAGTGGATTGAATATGCAACAAGAACGGTTGGTTTGTTCAACCTATGATTGCTCACAGGATTATCCTTGAAGGAAAAAAGGAGGTTGATTGGCAGCAGAAACAGGAAGCTTACCAAGCTCAGACAGATGAACAGGAATGGTAGGCCAAAAAGAGGCAATTTGAGGAGAATCTTTCCCAACAACTTGCTGCAATGGATCCAGAAATGAGGCTGAGACTTTCCAAACAAGAATTTACCAAGTACAAGTTTGCAAGCTTTATTAAAAATAAGCCTCTAGAATCCCCTAGTAAGTCTTCTCATTTTGAAATTCCAAGTTTTAAAGAATTCAATTCAATTCAAGAGAATGTAGTGCCTGTACAAGATCATTCCATCATCCCTCAAGAGCAGCCCATTGATCCAGATGACTTACTCCTCATGGAGAGGATCAACAAAGTAAATCCAATGCATTTAGTCATAGCATGTTACCGACTACAGCAGAACAAACTCAAACAAGAGGAGGCTAAGCTAATGGGAAAATAGATTGAAGATATTCCCCAAGTGGAAGGCTCTTATGAGGTCAAACTTGAGAAGCTAGACCTTCCAATTGAGAAGCAAGGTTTTCAACAGTGTGCTAAGGAGCCCAGTCATTTAGAACAACAAATTCTAGAACATGGGGATCCCCAAGTCATTGCTCATGCAATTGATGAGTTTCCGCATGTAGGTGGATTAGCCGAAAGCTAATGGGAAAATAGATTGAAGATATTCCCCAAGTGGAAGGCTCTTATGAGGTCAAACTTGATAAGCTAGACCTTCCAATTGAGAAGCAAGGTTTTCAACAGTGTGCTAAGGAGCCCAGTCATTTAGAACAACAAATTCTAGAACATGGGGATCCCCAAGTCATTGCTCATGCAGTTGATGAGTTTCCATGTACAAAGGTGGATAACCAGTCAAATCAGATTTTGATCACAGAACTTGTAATTGTAGAATAGCAGATAGATGCAAAGGAATAGGGTCTTCTCTTCCCTCAACAATGTTTTCCTAAGGAAAATGATAATCCTCTTATCATTAAAGATACTGAGAAAACTGATGAGGAGTTATTTTGGGATGATTTGGAAGTTTTCATTTCAAGCTTGGATAATAAATAGTCTTCTAGTGAGGAGCATCAAGTAAATACCAGTATGTCAAGTGAAATAGAGCTTGAGCATGAATCCCTTACTGATTTGTTTGGTGAGCTCCCTGGTTTTGTGGAGGAAATGTCATGTTTTATCCTGCATCTTGGGAATCGAATGATTTCAATCAGCAAGATGAGATCAAAGAAATAGCTCATGAAGATGAATTGTGTTGTCCCAACCAATAGGGGGAGACAAGTAAACATGAGGAGCTAGGTGAAAAAGAGGCTGATATATTTTGGTATGATGAGTTGCCTTCATTTGTTGAACAAATTGAAGAAGGTGTGCCTGTGATAACACAAGATTTGGGACAACTACTTGATGTTCAGCTATGTGATGAGTTGCTAGTTCATGAAAATCGATATGAGAGTGAAGCTTTGGCTCATGAAGTATTTTCATTTTGGGATGATCTACAATCAGTTTTGGCTCATGAAGAAGCCTCTTTTTTCCCAATTTTGGTTGTTGAACCAACATCCTTTGAAGCAAAAGATCAAGAACAAGATGAGGAACAATGACATGATTTGGAGTTATAGGAAACCAGCATGACAAGTTCTGGATTCACACTTTCCAGAGGATGCCCGATCAGGCATCTAGCCAGAATGGAGGCCAATAAGGATATTGATACCTTGCTTGCACCCAAGCATGAGGGTATAGCTAAGGAGGAGCACACTCAAGTTACCTTTCCACCTCATAACAAGAATGTTTACGTTCCATATGAAAAGGTTAGTAGGCTTGTGTATGTTCTTCAAATGATATTGTAGCTATCTGTTGAATTTTCAGGTGTGTTCCATTTCCTTCTAGTTGTTCTTCAACATGGAAAACATTGTAATTTTTTTAGAAAGGATAGCTATTTCAACCAACCAGTTAATGGGTTCATTTGAGCAGCTTCTTTGCTGGTTAGAGTAGGTAGTGTAGTTTCATTTCAGATGCATTTCCAGTTTTCCCTAAGTGCATTTTAGCATAGTTAGATTTTTTTCATTCTGTAGTGTTGGGTTTTTTCAATAAATTTCAAAGGTGTCTCTTGTTGTTTTGATGAGTTACAACAACTTACAATGTTTTTTTCAAGTGGTGCTAGTTTTTTGAGTGACCCCATGCCGAATAGATAAGCTTAGGCAACTGGTCTCATGTTTAGCATGAAAACATATAGTAGATGTCGCCAAAAATGTTACCTGATTTTTAGTTTTTAGCTGAAATCAGGTAACTTAGTGTTTGTTCTTTTCATGTTGTTTAAACATTTAAAAGATAAACCATAAAACTTCTAGTCTCAATATGCATGAAAGAGTGATTGTCAAATGAATAGATTACATTTTGTCATTTCAACATTGCAATTACAACAAATGAGAAAAAGAATCATAGATATACAAATGTAATCTTTATTTGATAATCCTAAAGTGTACATGTCTAGGCTCACAAGCCAAGGGACTAACTCTCTTACTCAATGAAAATATGAAGCAATTCATACATGAATAAGTAAAGTAAACAAACTATGTGCATATAAGAATGGAACCAGTCATTTCCTAAGAATGACTGGTTACAGGTTGCCCGACTACTCTGGTGTTGTTGCCCAGAGCTGCTTGTGTCCTCCCCAGCTCTGTAGTGATCCTAGCCTGTGCATATGAAAAAGCAATGATATTAGAGTGAGGCTCTAAGCAATGAAAGATTCAATCCTTACATACACACCTACCTATGCAAGTATAAACTGGTCCATAAGTGCATAAAATAAGCACGCAAACCTTGGATGTCTTGGAAAACAAAGAAGTCATCAAGCACATCCAACATATGCACTTATTTTCTAAATTTTTGCTTCATGTGCAAATTTAGGACAAGTCTAGTTACTGTTCTGATTTAGATTAAATACAGCATGTGGGTTAAATGTGGCTCCCACAAGGGTAGAGCTCAGCATGCTTTGAAGAAGAAAGGAAATTGAGCAACTTGATCAAAGATTTATCTATTATCAATGCATTAAATCCATATGGAATAATTACATCAATTGATCAACTTTCATTATCAAATTCAAAAGATGCAACATATTGAGCTGATATGTCCTTCAATCTTCTTAGGAAGACCCATGATTTGTTTATAAAGGAAGTGACTTCAAAAGATGCATCAAGTTCAATTATGCATCTATTAAATAATGAGGGAACAATCTAGAGTATTGTTGGGTCCCTCCCCACCTTGACCCTATTGGATAGCCACACATCACATAGGACGGTGAGCTATTAGGTCACCAACATAGGGGACGTGTGTTTTCCCACTAGGATCGAAGTCGGGAGACAATTGTGTATCACACATGAGAAAAAAGGAAACAAATGTGGTGGAATCAGACAATAGATTCATGTAGGACAATAAGCATTACAATGGTCTCATGGAAGGACAACAATCATAAATGCATGCCACATGTCAATGTAAGGACAACATTAGTGGATATGCTCCTAACCTTTCATGTAGGGGTTTTGGTCATCATGAATGATCCAACATGGATCATGATTACATGCATGAAATGCTAGTGAAGACAAGTTGCAAATGACAATTAAGCAGTCATGATTTAGGGTGACACTCCTTTGAAGCCAAGACCATGTGCAAGTGAATATGACATCAACCTCTTATGAGTCTACAAGGGGAAGTCCTTAGGGAATGAATAGGATAGCAACAATGCATGTTGATCTCAAGAAATGGGATAGCAATGTGGACAAAATTTCCAAGAATTTACATGAAACTCAAGAGAAGTTTTTGCAAGTGGTAACATGGAGTCAAGATCAAAGGGGCGGTGAGGAGGTTCGATTATAAGCTGCCAATTATATCTTAAAAACGTATGTTCTTTCATTTTATTACTTTAGATGAAGCATTTATGAATGTCAGTCCCAACATCATTGAACAATGAAAGAGGAACAATGCATTTGGCAATACTCATTATTCATCTACAAATGAGGTAGACTATGAGTAAAGGTAGTGATCTATAGGCCTGTTACGAGATGAAGAGGTAAACATACATCACAGTCACCCTAAGGAAGCATTCAAAAGCACTGTGTTTAGCACATAAAGATGCTATCATCATGGTCATCACTGACAAGAGCATTGAGAATGTTGAGGAAAGTTACCTTCCTAATTTAAAAGGGCAGTATATGAGATTTTAGTTCTTTCCTTATTTGAGTGTTTCATGGGTACAGCTAGTCAGGATCCAAGGGAGGGCCATTAATATGACAGTCCTCTATGGTGTTGAAAAGTGGAGGAGTACATGCAAAGAAACCATGCAATGATGAGGACATCACATGCTTTCTTTAAGCAAGTGATAAGCAAACAAGAGGCATGATACAGGATAGTGAATGGTCAAACTCAGAAGAGAGCATATGATTATCAATGAACTATACAGTGGAAAGCATCAAGCCACCAAGCATTGCACTATCAAATTATTTACAAATGGAGGAAACTTCAAAGGATATTGAGCTCTGCAAAGAGATATTTCAGCACACAAGGCTAATGAGTGTATATAGACTACTTAATTCTATTGTACACAATACTAATTCACAGAGTGCCCTTACCTACAATACTTAGCTTATGAGATAGATGCAAAGCTATAGCAGCAATTTTCATGTCAATGTATATTGATAATCTCATCTCACAATGATTTTGAGAAAAAGAAGGGAAAGCAAGGGAAGTCATTCAGTTGGAGTCTGATTTGGAATTTCAGGGAAATATAATCTAGAAAGACACAAGTTCAGATTATGGGGAGTGTTTTGAGGTTACTGTGAATGTTGCAGTTAAATATGTGATTGAAGATAATAGGGATTCAATGCAAAAGATAAATACAGATGACTCAGTAACTTAAAATGTTGAGAACACGGGCCTTTCTTGGCCTACTAGTAGATGCAATGATTCTCAATACTTCTCTTAGGATTTGAGGGATGATGCAAAAATATATGTAAATCCTACAATTGAACCTGAATCAAAGCAGTGCAATGAGCTAAAAGACCATACTATTAAGGTTGATATTTCTGATTCTAGGACTAGTTTTTCAGACGTTAATCACCAATCTCATCTTGCAGGAAATGAGATGATTAAATCTAATGTTTTGGGCAACACACACTTGTTAGAAAATTTTGACGAGGATCACCATGGAGGATTGAATTGTGTTCAGTCTAAAGATTCCTTAAGTAGTGAAGTTGTTTGTCAGCTGAAAACAAGGATGATTTTGCTTTTGACTCAGTGTTATGTGGTAGAAATATGAGATTGACAGAAACTACAGTTCTAAAAAGTGAATTTTATGTGAAGCATAATGAACAAAATTTAGAAGAGAGAGAAAACAAAGTTATTATGCATTCAAATGCTGAAAACAAAGAGTCTAATGCTAAAAATTGAATCATAATTTGGATGGGGTCTGAATCTGAGTCCAATCTTGAAGATGATTTTGATGGGAGAGTTGAGATAAGAATTCTTGAAGATGGAAAACATGATGCTCATGATGCATTGGATGCCAGAAAAAACAACAAAAATCATCAGATGAGTATATGTAGCCACGACTTTTGTATAAGGGAACTTTTTCTATTCACAGATGTTGAGTAAAGTATAGAAGACTGTAGTGAGAAAAGACACAAAAAAAAGGGTTCCCATTATTTCTTTACAATAGTTCAGCTTGAGCTAATGAAACACAAAGAACAACATTTTCTTGTGGAACGTTGACTAAGATAGTTCTTCTTGTTTGAACTTACCACCTCTCATGAGTCTCATTCACATTATGATCTTGCGCGATCTTGTTACAACAAAATGGATTTATGTTTTCAATATTTTCAAAAGAATACATTAAAATGGAAGGTAACAAGAGGCCAAGCCATGGCCATTTTCAGAAATTTCATAAAAAATATAGAGTTGAGAAAAATGGTAAAAGAGATACACAAACAGCAACAATAGTTTTTCTTTTTTTATATTTTTTGTGTTTAAAAAGAGCTCGAATAGAGCACATTTTCTGCAGAAATAATGAAGGAAATGGTGAGATTTTCACAGTAAATGGCTTACCAATGATCGGCCTATTTATTTCTACAAGAATTTTGCATATAAGCTTCAGTGGATGGTCTCAATCCTTCAACACAGGAAACCATGGTGGCAGAAAGGAAACCCTAGTAGAGAAATTTCCAGAAGGCTCGATGAAAAAGTGGAATGATTTGTTTTGCTTTTTCCCTTTTTTGTTGTTGTTTAGGGTTTGACCCTATTCAGTGGGGATGGGTTTTTCTTCCCATTTTTTTTAAAATTAAAAGCATGTGTCAAATGTAATGGGGGCCAAAATTAATATGTTATTGCATTAGGCATTTTATGCCTTGGGGTGTTTACCCTTGTTTCAACTTTATGCTAGGTCCTTAGCAACGCAATTTGGAGTATTCCATGCAACAAATGCGATATTCCTTTGATTTTTTTCCAATGCCATGTGACTTGGAATATGCTTTCCAAGGAATTTGGAGGTCAGCCATATTGGCCAAGCTGTTTGGGGCTCTTTGATGTCTTTGCAAACTAATGGATTTTTTCCCATGTGTGTATTTTCAAGAATGTAGAATAAGGTAGGTTGATGTGTTCAATGCCTTGGAAGCTTTTGAAAGCTTTTAAATATGACATTACATGTTACATTTTATTCCAATATTTGAAGATATCATGTAAGTGATTTGAAAATCACTTTTATTGTGCCTTTTAATGTAAATGTAACAGAAGGGGACGGTGGGGCCATTATTCTTGTTTTGAATTGTAAAATGACTTGATTAAGTGATGTTTTATAAATCACTTAATCAAAGTTATTATCTTTTAATTCCTTTTGGATTCTTGTGTTTCAAAACACACATATTGCATGAGGAGAGTGTGGGTCAAGCAACATGTGATTGATTTGGTGATGACTTGTCAACATGGAGA
>VDFB02200630.1:0-35961 GCA_007258455.2 Sequoia sempervirens | reverse complement strand
ATTGTTACAAATTTCTGCTTGAGATGGGTAAACTTTTGCTGAAAAGTGGATTGAGATAACCTCACTGCCTTTAGTAAGTGTGCCATTTTCCCAACCAAATAGGTGGTGGTTTTCTAATGTCTAGTAGTCCTAATTTGGATGCCATGGCCAAAATGATACGTCCAAAAGGTGAAGGAAATAAGCTGAAGTGGAGCAATCTGCTCAAGAAAAGAATCCATATGGGAAAATATGCTCATGGGAAGGCAATGTTACTGTCATAAGAACTTCCGTATATTAAAAACTGAAAAGCAGAAAAGGCATAGGAATTGATACAGAAACCAGAACATACATATCCTCTTCTTTTTTAAACAACAAAATGTAAATAAATTGAGAGCTGATCAAGATTAACATATGAACACCGAAAATAAACATTTCTAACAGTGTTTCTCCAACTTTCCAGCACAACAGCATGCAGCAGCATGCAGTGACGTGGGATGCAATCTCGGGGATGGCAAGGTGACAACAATTTAAATAACTTAAGCAAACTAAAAGCAGATAAAATATTACAAAGTAAATGCAATCTGTTGAATTCCAAATGAAAATTCTCCACTTTTACCTTTTTACGGGTTTTTGTATTTATTGCTTTAAAAGTACCCTTTTCTATTATAATGCACCAAATAGAGCAGATTATGTTCTGAAAAAGGATGATGTCCCCTTCAAGTCTCCAGGTTCCCAGTGCATCCAGGACGTCACCCAGAATCCAGGGACATATCCTTGTGGAATGCTGATTTGTAATTTATTGTTTTGTCACAACTCACAAGGTTGTCAAATTGTGTGACACAAAGTGATATTTAGACCTGTTGCAGAAGGGGAAAATTATCCTAATTGTGAGATCTACCTTTCTGTGAAATTATAGTCCAAATAGAGGAAGATGATTCACCTCTGAAAGTCATACACAATGCAAACAAAGGCAGAATCTGGCTGTGCTGCAGGACAGAATGCATACATAATGATATCTACAGTATGACCAAGTTTTGCATGAAGCAGTGAAGTTTTGGGCGGGCTGTATGGCCAGACAGTAGACCTTGAAAGAATCCAGGTGTAACAGGCCTGATCCTCAAACTCTGGTACAAACTAATATAAGCACAACAAAGGATGCAGAATGGATGTCTGAAACAGATGCTGCATGCTCTTTGTTAGCAAAATGCAAATACAATGAGATTCTCCTTGAACAAAAGTAGAATGCATAGGAGGATGCTGATACTAAGTCTAGCATTAGAGAGCTTGAAAGAAAATTTACAAGATAATTCCACTTATATTCTCCTCATAGGAGCACACTCTGACAAACCATTTAGTCCAAAGAGCTTATCCCTGGTCTTAATTATCAAGCATTTCCATGCCCCCTCTTTCTTTAGGCTTGCAACAAATGCTCTGGGCAACTACATAAAAGTTTCTTGATCCGTGGTGAGCAGATCAGAGAAAATATTTCAAGTCTTTTTATAAATTTCTCATCTGAAGCAACACATGAAGCACAGTAAACATGGGTCACAGCAAGGAGGTTACAACAAATTTGAACTCAATTGCCCAAGAAATTATTGCACTGAATCAAAGGGTAAATCTTTGGAAGCAAAGCTATTGCCAAAAACCTAAAAATTCCCCCCCAATGGATCCAATTCTACTTTAGAGGGAAATTGGGAGGCTGGATGACTATTTACAGCACGATGATGCACACCACTAAACTTTGGAGGTAAAATTTGACAGGAAATGTCGGGCAGTCTTACGGCATTGCTGAAGGACTTCTCATCTTCAGTGATTAGTGAGAAAAGAATCATTAGAAAAATACTCATTGATAAGCTAAATATCCTCTTTCCAAATAACAATTATGGCTTTGATAATGCCCAACACATGTCTGGCGAGCAGATAACCATGGAATTCACATATTCACATGCATCTAGAGCAAGCAGGCAATCTCGCCTTATGGATTTGAATAGGTCATTACTAACCATGTGAATCCTTATCAAGGCATCAACTGAAAGAGTATAGATTTCTTAGACAAAGGAAGGGCTAAAACCAAGAGCCTTATGCATGGCAATAATAAGAGGCCATTCAATATGGTCATACAACTTATCAATAAAGGATTTTCTAATCCAAACGATATGCCCATTCAATGCATTCTTAGATGACAACAATATTATAGAAGATATGATGCTGTGATAATTTCAATATTCCTTGGCAAATGAAGGACAGAAATATGCTTGGTTCATGGGGATAAAGCTAAGTTACCGAATCAGAATTGGAATCAGATTTGGGTACATAAGTACAGTACACTAGTACAGAAAAAAATTCTTTGGGCGTTGGGTACATTTTGGATATGTCCATACAAAAAACATATAAAAATCATAAATAAATACATATTTGTAGCCTAAAAACATGAATTAAGCTCAGATATCACATATCAAGAATATTGTAAACAAACTACCATACATAGTAAAAATTCAAAATATAGTATACTAAATCAATATCGAGTTATCAAACATAAAAGTTATGATAGATATTCAAAAATTGAAACAATTTATAATTTATATTATTTGAAAAGTGTAACAATGTTTGGAAAGTGAAACAATTTAAAATATCTAATTTTAAAACTGTAGATTCATAATACTAAATTTGCATTATGATAAAATTTTAATAATATATAATGTGTAGATTTCTAAATCTATAAATAAATAAATTTATATCAGACTTTTATTTCTATATATATATTAGAAAACAATATATAAATATTAAAAATTTAAAAATCAGTATATAAATATTAAAAAACAGTATATAAACATTACCATATTAAAAATAGAATTTGCAGCACAGCTAGAGATGCTAGAATTGGCATTACACATCACTATAAAAAATCTACATAGGTAGGCACCAAGATTGGTATATAAATCCCAAGCAAAGCGCAAGCACGCATTTTTCCTATGAATGTTTTTCGAGCACATGAAATGTGAAATAATGTGGTCATTTATGCACAAAGGTTTTGTCTATCAGAAAATTTAAAAAATGCATTCAAAAATCCATCTACGCTGACTTGGATGCAACCTAGATTCAAATTAAAATCACTATCTGAAAAAATTTGAACCGTCCAATTTTGCAGGTGATTCTGATTGGTACCTGTTGTGACCTTTTCACACATCGCCCCATTCAAGATGGGGACCCCTAAATTTTACTCCATTCTGGCCTTTTGGCTTTGGTTTTGTCTCTCTCCCTCTCTTTCTGCTGTCTGCCTTTTCGGGGATGTTCCCGTCGGTGAGCCTAAACGTGAAATTTGGCCAAGTCTGAAAATTAGGGTTTGTGCTTTCCTGGTCAACCTAGGGTCAAACGAGGTGAATAAATTGAAATCTGAGGCTAACATTGGTGTCAGTATGTTTCCAGCAGGTTTTCACTGAAATTTCATCAGATTCTGAGTACTTACTATTTTTAGTAAGTGTGCGATTACAGGCAATCCTTCAGCATTTTTGTGAATCCGACAGTCATACTGCATTCAGAACACATCAAGTTGCTCATGTGCAAAATTTAAGCTGAAACAGACAACTTTCTATTTTTAGAAGTCCAGCTTCCGGGGCAAATTTTCAGGGCTTAGACGCAGAGTTTTTTCTCTGCATGTCTGCATATTCCTTCTGGGTTTTTCGAGACCTTTGCGATGGTATAACATGCAAAACGAGACGACAACTTTCAGAATTCAGCCTTCCGAGGCTATTTTTAGGGTTTGCATGTCAGGGTTTTCTTTGCATGTCTGCATATTCCTTATGGGTTTTTCGAGAGCTACGCAGTGATGTGACATGCAAACGGAGATAATCACTCAATAAGGAACTTACTATTTTTAGTAGGTGCGTCCCGGCAGCCGCCTCCCAGCATTTCAGAATCACAAGCTGATCGCAATGCAACAGAAACAAGAACAAATGGAGATCATTTGATATGCATGCAAAGCAAATTAGGGTTTCCAGCTTCGGGACCCGAAAAGAAGGGTAAAAAGTCAGAATTTTCGAAAACCGGTGTAAACCACCGCGATCAGCATCCTTCAGGCTATCTGCTGGTAAAATTTGAAGACAAACGGAGCACTTACTATTTATAGTAAGTCAGTTTGGAAACAGGCTAAAAATAGCAAGTCAGTTGCATGCGCCAATGTCAGCAGGCAGGGCACGTGGTGAGGAGCACGTCATTCAAATTTCAAGTCAATCGGAGCAGTGGAGCTATCAGAAACGAGCAGTTACTATTTATAGCAAATCACCTTCAGAAATGGGCTAAAAATAGCAGACCAACTAAAAATAGCAATGTCAACAGGGTAACAAGGTCGTGAGGATGCAGTGTTTGAAATTTCAAATCGTTCCGAGCTTCAGAGATGCAAAAATCAGAGGGCTTACTATAAATAGCAAGGCATGGATAAACTGGCGAAAACGAGGAAAAAGTGACTGAGTCTGGAACTTCATCCTGCACCACCTTCCAAATGCGCCCATCTTCAGCTGCAGTCAGGAAAATGGCTAAGTGTTGAAAATCCTCCTGCCTTGCCAAAATGCACCCACTTTGAAGAAGTTGATGGAAAATATTCAAAGGAAAAAAGATATCCACCTCCCATAGCCAAATACGCCCTCATGCAAAATCTCATGCTAGAAAATTTCTAAGTATCAACTCTCATCCTTCACCCATGGCTAAATGCGCCCTCACTCTAGGAAGAAGTTCAAAATTTTCTAAGGCAAGAATCTCGTCCACCTCACTCATCAAAATGCGCCCATGCAGCAAGAGAAAGTCAAAAGGTCAACTTGTTTCATCCTTCACCACCTAAGAAATGCGCCCATGTAGCAAGAGAAAGTCAACAAGTCAAAGTTTTTCATCCTTCAGCATAGGCTAAATGCGCCCACCTTGAAAGCAAGATGCTAAAAATTCTCTAAGTTAGAAACTCGTCCTCCTCCTATGCTGAAATGCGCCCAAAAGCAAATGAGTCAAAGTAGTCAACAAAACTCATCCTCCTCTCACCCCAAAATGCGCCCATATGAGGCCATATGAAGACAAAAACAGGGAAGCTCAAGGGTCACATAAGTGTTTTATCCTTCCCACTAAGCTAAATGCGCCCTCAAGACATGCAAAAAGTTTCTAAGTGTCAACTTTTATCCTCCATCAAGTGCTAAATGTGCCCATGTTTGAGAAGTCAACAAGTCAAAGGGGAAGGCGTCATGAATGTTATCCTTTCCTCTAGCTCAAATGCGCCCAAGGTATAGAGTTGATGCTAGGCGTTAGAAATGTGTTATTCTCCTCTACATGTGATATGCGCCCAAATAAGAAAGGTGGTGAGTGGAAAGTGAAACATTGCTAGGCGTGGCATAGTTGAATATTCACCTTCAAGTTTCAAATGCGCCAAGAGGTATGTAAGGTGGTGAAGTGTGATATGCGCCCAAAATGTAAAGGTGATGAATATAATATGTAAGGCGTTGGAGCTATTAATGGGGGATGAAAAATAAAACATGTCAAGTATGGTGTGCTTTCACAAAAAAAAAAAAATTTAAATGAGTTGAAATAAAAAAAAATTTCTCACAGGCAAGATGAAGGAAGTTGAATAAAATTTCTGAGGCAAAATTCAAGAGTGCTTGGTGATTTTAAAATTTTCTCTAAGGCACAAAATATTTTTCTTCCTTAGGAAAATCATGCCCAAGTCTGGTGAAGTGATAAAATTTTCTTAGGGCACGAACACAATTGCCAAGGATGAAGTCAGAAGATGTTGGCAGTGCAAGAACAATACAAATTTTCCAAGTCAAAAATTCAAAGTGCTAAGGGGTCTGAAATATTTTTCTAAGTGTTAACAAAATTCCACCTCTCTAGAGGAAAATTACGCCTAAGTCTGATGAAGTGATGAAATGAATGAACTTGCCGGAGATGAAGTCAAATGATGCCAGCTGCACAGGTTGATAAAAAAATTTCAAGTCAGAGCGAGAAATTTTCACAGATGTGAAGAACAGGATTAAATTTGTTGAAAATTATTGTTCCAAGGTTCAAAATTCAAGAAAATTAAATGAACCCGTTCGTTGTGCACCCATGAATTCGACAAATTCTGAAGAAAATTTTCTTTTGGGTATTGAAGATTATCGATGAGGAATGGATTTTAAGGTCTTCCACAGCTTGCCAAGGATTCTGAGGTAAAGATTTTAAATGGGCACTAGGTTGATGAATTTCCTAAGGGAAATTTGAAAAATTTTCTAAGGCAAAGAATGAGTGTGTTGTTGAGATAAAGTGTTGTGGCTGATGAGTTTGAAGGTGATCGCCTAGATGATTTTTGATCAAATTCCTGATGAAAGGATTTTTTTTATTTTTTTTCTCGAGCCTAAGTTAGATGAAATGTCAGAGTGAAGTGCGCCAAGCAGAATACAAAATGGGTTGGAAATTTGGCTAAGGCATAAAGAATTTGAAAGCAAAGTTGGCTATTGAAGACGATGAACCCTTGGAAGTTAGAACGTGAAAATCCTGGTAAGTAAGTTGAATTTATATTATGAAATGTTCTAATTCTCTTCTTTTTGCTTGTTTTGCAGGAGAAATGTTGAGGCCAGAGCGCGATGACTTGAAGTGGTGAAGAGCGATGATATTACAACCTTCGGAGGAAGATAAAGTTATGAGTTTCACATGAAGGAAGAAAAAGTTGCAAGAAAATGGCTAAGTGTTAGCTCAAGTGACAAAGAAGTTGAAGAACAACGTCAAGAAGAAGATCGAGAACAGTGTGAACGCGTCTACAAATGGAATCTTCTAGAAGATGGTGGCCATTAATTGTTCATTTATTGCCCCACTCTCCATTATGGCGGTTTTTAGGGCGAATCTTGTTTAGGGCTGAGGTGGCACAATCTGGGCCACCCAGCCGATTGTAATATGAGTCGTCCGTTGGACTGGGCCATCTATAAAAGGGGGAGTCCCCCTCATTTGTACCTCATTAGAAATTAGAATTAGATAAGAGATAGGATAGCAGAGAAGGAGTAGAGAGAAATTGATAGAGTAGAAAGTAAAGTAGTTTAGATTGAAAAGGAAGGAAAGTCTTCCCTTTGGATACTTTGTAAGAAGTTGTCATGTATGCTTTCATAATAAAAGAATTTTCATTGATGGTGATTTCTTCTTTGTTATGAGTAGTTGTTGAGGCTTCTTCGTCCTTCCAATTCACGTAGCATCTTGAAGTAGCTTAAAGTAAAGTAGATTTCATTTCATGCAAGTACTTAGTAATTGTGGCATGTGGTGCTCGATTTGAACAAGACTTCGCTTGTCCATACCACTAGCGGGCTCGCTGACGATGGGTTCGCCTTGCGTGGTCAACTGGAACTTTGTGAAACTTAACTTCGATTATGGTTCATATGTTGGCATGCGTCGTTGTGATGGTGTCTTCATGCTAGATCGTGATCTGAACATCTTGAGTCACTCCTCTGAAGATTGCACCAGTTTCGCGGAAGCTGTCCGAAGTGAGGCAAAACGGAGCTTGGTTGAAGCTTGTGAGAATTGATCGCCATGTCCTACACTTTAGAGTAAACTAGAACATTCCTATCCCTACTCTCATTTTAAATTCAATTCATTTCTGGTTAGAATTAGGAAACTTGTGCTCACTTGCCAAATCATTCGAATTGCATGAAAGCTCTTAGTCCGCTGTTTGCTGTCAACTGTCGAACAATTGTGTAAGTCCCCTTGAAATACCAGCAAAATCACATCAAGCCAACTGAGACTATTCGCACTTAAGGAACCTTGGAGTTAAATGTATGATTTATCTCGCAATCTTAGCATGCAGGAAACTTTGTTCAAGAGAGGATAGGGTATCCGTTGGGAAACTTTATTCTGTGTTGGTGTGGTCACAAAAACCACGTCAACAGTACCCAATTTTGGTACAACTCATACCTAGAAACGGGGCTATATCTAGCTGATTCAGTAACATAGGGATAAAGCATTAGCATTGGCTTTGTATGAGGTGTTCAATAAGGTGATAGGTTGACAACCAAATCTAGGCTTTGAATCCCCAAAATTTGATGTTGCCATGATTGATAAGCATCCAAAAGACTTGGTTCCACAAATCCTCTCCAGCCCACTCTTAAAAGATCTTGGATCATGATGTCCTACCCAACTTACAAGAATCAGAGGAAATCCATCAAGCTTTGGTGACTTATCATCTGCCATTTGAAGTAGCACCTTACACGACTCGTCTTAGGAAAGAGGCTGGTAATAAACCTGACAGGAACTACATTCATAAACTTTTGCTTGGCATACCAACATGAAATGCTCCCTCAAATTTGTGGACTTTCTTGTAGACTGGTAAGCTTATCAAGAATTCATTTAATGGCTTCAAAGGTCAGCTTGGGCTTCAGGTACTCAAAGAAATCCTTCAAGAATCTTTTCCTCATTGTAATCCTGTGCAAGTGAGCCTTGATTTTCACTCCCATAGCTTCCTGGGCTTGATGAAGCTACATGAGATGGCTAGGTTTAACAGCCACATTTTGGAGCTCCGCATCAAAGGAGTGAAGCTCAAGCTGATCAGTATCAACTACATATTCCTTAGCTGCTGTGCGGTGGATTCTTCTAGGGATTTAGAAATTTTCTTTCCATGTTTTGCAGTAATGAAGCACTTCTAGAAATAGAACTATTGCATTATTGAGTTCAATTAGTCTCCCAAGGATCTAGGATTGAAGTCCAAATCCTCTTAATCACTAACAATTGGAGCTGTGCAAATGATATCCATCAACAAGAAAATGAGTGTTATGAATTTTGCCCCCATAAACAGAAAAAAAAAGGGGGGGGGATGAGATCTAAGAGAATGGATCCAAGATTCCAATTAATTTGGTAGTTTCTTGTCAAAATTAGAAATAAGTAAATCAAAGACTCTTCATTGGAGGTGCAGTTTGACTTCACCACACTTATCTCACTTGCACAAAAACACAGAGTAGACTGTCCTTATCCACAAGGGATTCAAGTTTCAACCATAGTAGGATCTTCCCCAGCATTAGGAAACTCTAGTATTACTCATCTCCATTAGAAGTGTATAAACTGGCAAAATAGAGAAAATGCGCTTCTAAATTAAGCAAAAGACAAACCAAGCAGTTAATAGGGATACCAGCCCGAAATTGCCATATTTTGGGCAAAGGATAAAGCTAGAGGAATATGAACACTACTTTTATTGTCCCCATGGGAGGTGGAGAAAAACTTGGTTTGCAAACATCTACAATTCAAGACTCTATAAGCAAGCTATTTAATTTCACTTCTAAAATGCATTCTCTAACAACACAAGAAATAGTCCATTCTATCAGTATAATTTTTTATGGGAGTCCCATATAATTCAAAGACAAGATTCTCTTAGTCAAGTAGGTGGTGATCAATCCACGGTCATGGCACTCCAAAGCTTAAAAAATATTTGAAAATGTATTTGCTTCCATTTTGGCTGTTCCTCTTAAGAGCACAAGGTTTTGGCTTACTTCCACATGAAGAATGACTTTAGGATCTCTGTGTAGCTTTCTGCATTGTTTGGGGCTAGAGTACTTCCAATGGTTGAAGTCAGCAGCTCAGGGAACGCTTCTTACTAGATTCATGAAGGGTTTGAGAAGCTCTAGGAGATTGAATTGGAGGATGTGGAATCTTGTAGGGTACTGATGAAACTTTGTAGGATATTATGTTTTTTAGTTTGCCCAAGCCTTTGCAGAGATTTTTGTCATGTAGGAATCCGAGTCCAAAATAGGACTGCCAAGTTCATGTCTGTCTACTGTGATTTTTGTTAGGATTAAGGTGCCATTCACCTTGTAAATCCTTTATAAACTATTTTATTGAATTCCAACATCTTTGGAAAGTGTACATAGACACATAAGGTGCTAGGGGATAAATAATTATCTCCCAAAGCTTATTGTAAATATATTCATCATGGAAAGTGAGGTTAATAAGCAACTGTAAATTAAATAATATTGTAAATTGATTATCCTTTTCAAAGGTGGACACCTAGGAGAGGAAAAGGACAATCAAGTGACTGTTGAAATTCCATATTTTTGTGCTTTTTGGTTAGACAAAATGGGACACCTAGCTTTGAGGATAAAGTGACTGCTCATATTCTAGAATTGACATATCATAAGCGACAAGCTTATCTTCTCAACTTGGGCATGGATTTTTTGGAGGGAAAGGTTTGGAAGGTCAAGGAACACATGTGACTCTTCAATTCACATTCCCGATGGTTTTGGATGCCCAAGTTGGAGAGCTATAAATATGTGTGTTGGGGGAAGACAATGGTCATGATTCAGAGTGTAGTTTGCAAGTCTGAAGAACGATTGTGTTTTACAAGTTGCTGAGCATTGAGGAAGAATATTTATACTCAAATATTGAAGTAGTAATATTTCTTGGCCTCTGTTGCTAGTGGAATTTTTTCCCGCAAGGGTTTCTCCACATAAATCTGTGTTTATTGTGGTTTGTTCATTCTATTTTCTGCATTTAACATTCTACAAAATTAAGAATTCTATGTGGATTGTTTTGTATCGACATACAACTTAATTTTCAAATTTGTGTGGCATAAAATCAAATTTCATTGTAATGGATTTAATCTCATAATTCCAACAATTTTGAGTTAAAGCAAAAGACACAAGCTAGATATACCAATTGATAACCAAAATAGGAGATATTATACTTAGCATAATAGCAGAAATGTGTGAATAAATAAGAAATCATGTACACACACAAATTCTCTGGGTTTTATCAGTCAACCTATTGAAGAATGGCAAAACTACCCACATAACAGCTAAGTTTGAGTGGAAAAACCATCTGAATGTCTTTGAGCCAAAGTTCACTCAGGTAGCGCAAATCCTATTCCTAGATAGCTGTAGGTGAGACTGACAAGAGTTTTGCCAAAGTAGCTTTACTCCCTGAGTAACTGGAATCGCCTGGCCTTTGGATCTGTAACAGAATATAATAGGGACCAAGCATCCACTCTCATTTATTAAGCACCTTTATAAGTTGCTTGTAAGTTTTAACGAATAAAGCCCACCATTACATATTTACACTTCCTGAAATCCAATATGGATAAGTCTTTATATCCCCCTATAATTTCACATCATGTCAATGTAAATAATGTCACAAATGAATATTTTGATTTCTGTATGAATGGCAGAATAATTTGATGAATGTAATGGACAGGAATGAGGTTGGTTGATGCATTGAAAAATGCATGAGAGTATTGGCCTTCTTAATTTTTTTGTTTCCTTCCCTTTACAACCCAACATTAGATACACTATTTCCAACTCACTTCACCAGAATCCAGTGCATGCCACATATCAGGCTAAAGCCATGTCACATTTTGGAAGGGTAATAACGAACCACACACTTGGAATCTACTTGATCCGGTTGGGCTTTCCCAATCAAATCAAGAAACTGCTAGTATCAACTGGATGCTTGACCTTACAAAAGTTCAAGATTGGAAAAAATGGTGCTTAAGAGTTGTTATCTCAGTGGTCAATAATCTAAGGTGTAGAGATTGCAAAATAACAGAATCACCTTCCATAACATTTGTCTCCCAATACAGGTATTTAATCCAACCCAGAGTTAGCTCAACATGCCAAAAATACCTTCACTTTAGCACTTCTCATACATCTAGCTCCACGTGCCAAATATACCTTTTCTTTAACATTTCTAATAGTGCCCCCCTTCCCTACTTAAACCTTTATTTTCAAGACATGCTCCACCAGAATTCAGCTTGACAAAAGATGGAAGCAATGGCAATGAATATACCCCACAAACTGTTCAGAAACTGGCCAGGCAAATCATGCAAGGTCCTTAAGACAAGTTCCACAAGTACAGAATTTGTTGCTCCAAATGTGGAAAAAGCCAATTTTGCATGCACAATAGTGCATATTAATAGTTTTTGAAATGTTTCTCCATATTCTATCAATAACAAAGTAAAACTGAGGATGAAACTTTCCCATAACAAAATTTATGATTTTGTGCCAGCAGATAAAGGTTGAAGCTACTGCCCAAATGTTACTGAATATCAGACTAAACTGGATTCATGCTTTGATAAGTAAGCAACTCAAGCAGTGTCTAAGGTTGACGTATTAACATCCATCCATTCATTAAACTTCAACAAGAATAGAGGATAGGCACATAATAGAAGAATATGACAGGCATCCTCTGTGAATGCAACAACATAAAAATCATATCAACTTCTCATTGGATCATATCTAATGTCATAATTGTCCCAGATACAGCTGACATAGAAGCCTTTGACGAAATGCTAAGCATATTTGATGGCAAAATCTATTACAAGATAAAATATTCAGTTAATCAGTAAGCAAATTGGAACTTTCTTGATCCTCACTACTTTTCTTGTGTAGATCCTCCCCATCTAAAAGACTATAAGTGTCTAGATATGGAGACAAAGAAACTCTGAGAGTCTTTGGTTCTAATAAAAACAGATTATGATTCATGCCACATCAAATGGCATAGGCAAAGACTGAATTTATCTCCATTCTAGTTTCATATAAGTGCTCAGACATTAGCAAATTTATTAGAATCTAAATAATGACAGGCATTAATGCTACCTCTAGCCTCAAGGACGGCCTTGATAGGATGTCATAATAACTGAGAATCAAGCTGCTGTTTATGATACCATCTATCATCTGAAACTCATTAACTTTTTAGACAAGATGAGATTCTAAGAGGAGCAAACATTGACAATTTCCAAAAAGTTGTGCCACTTGTTACATTAGTAGTATGTAAAAATGTTCCAAAACAAAGTGAGGGATGTATTTTGCCTCTAGTTGACTCCAAGCAACTACAAGCTGTATAAAAGAATTTCATGTTAATTTAGTCATAAAGCAAGATGCTAAACTTCCAATAGAAAAACTAATTGGGCAAGTAGCTGCAAAAAAGGTTTAACCACACAAACTTGGGATGGGGGGGGTTGGGGAGTGGGGAGTGACCTTACTTGTACAGCCATTGGTATATAAAATATTGAGGAAGTTCACCCTGAAACATAAAAAGGTGCTAAATTATGGTATGAGTAAAGAAATTTGAGGATTCTTGGCCATTACTCAAAAGTCCGAGTCAGACAATATGAACCAAACTGGTTTGACTTGCTAATATCAGCAAATCTCTGCCAAGACTAAGCAAGTCTGGACAAGACCGTAGAAATCAGAGCAGGACCCATTAAATTTGTTGTATATGATGTTTTCTTTTCCCATGTCTTTACCAAGACTTTTCACAAATCTGAATCAAAGTCTAAAATAGACCTCCCCAATCCAAGTCTATCTACTATGATGTTCAGTACATACAAAATATAAAAGCTAGATACCTTGGACAATGCCCAACATAAAAAATTTACACGATTGCAAAAATGTGACCAGAGTACAAATCATGTCCACACAGAACTTCTCTGGTTTTCTTCAGTCAGCCTATTGAAGAATGACTTAACTAGCCTAATGTCTGACAAGTATATATTGGAGAAAACCATATGGGTTTTAATTTTTAAGACAATTTCCAATCCGGTAGAGATAACCCTATTTATGGGTAACCAGAGGTGAAACTATTGGATTCCTTCCACAATTATGTAACTGAGATTGCCTGGCCTTTGCATACCTACTGCTAGAGAATTTCTCTGCAACTTGGATTTAAATTCGCATGTCACAATAAGCCCAGATTAGCATTCGGATTGTTAGCAAGACATTTCATTACGCATTAGAAGCAGACAGACTAAACACAGAGTTCTTGGCGGTACTGTAGGTCAAGAACAGGGCACACTGCAGTTTCCAACAGGTTTTAGCACATGCCACATTGTGGATTTATATATTATATATGCCAAACTAAAATTGTAAGAAAAGGATATATAAGGCATCACAAGAGTATGAGATAGAAGACTATGGGATGCATTTAAGTTTTTAACCATATGTAAAGATAGTTACATGTATGAATACAGATGGACGTGTTGAACATGAATACTTATGACATGATGTGCCCTATGATTTATGCGATGGTGTTTACTTTTATGCGTAAATCTTAGTCCCACTTATAATTGTTAAGAGAACTGACCCATTTGAATATAATGGGCCATATGAACACTTATCCTATGTGCATTGATGTATAGCTAGAGCTAAATCAAGGTTAGTGCTCTGTCTGATAAATTAAATATATGAATTAATAATAAAGATGACAAAGCATACCAGATACATGCGTAAAATATGTCTTTATTCGCACATGAAATTATTACAGAAGAAGACCAATGAAGGTCAGCCAAGGATCTGAGTCAATCCAACTAGATCATACTACTCTCCTTGACGATACACAATGTTTTTAAAAGATCCGACAGTTGCCAAGGACACAACCGTCAACCAACCAACGCTTATAACTACCCGAAACCAACAAACAATTAATACATAGTTGGATAACCAATATTATCGAAGCATAATAATAGTCATTGTACACTGACCACAAATCCAGTAAGTTAGCATATGTTCAGTTATTTCAGATCTACGTAGACATGAACCCTTGAGCACCAAACCTCACCAGATCAAAATTACTTAGCTGCATACATGTTTCGTAAGGCCAAAGTCCCATAATGCCTACATCAAGGCATACACCATTTTCAGAGAATATCAAGATGCACATGAAGGTAAGGGGGTCCAGAATGCTAAGAAGCTGAATCTCAGAGTGTAAGAGGATTGCGCATAACACGGGCTCCAATGACTACAAAACTTAAAACTTAAAGGATCTCATGTTGTCCGTAGATTGGCAAGGATCGGTTCGCGAGGTAGCACAGAGTTTGATCTATATACATAAAATAAAGTGAATAAGTCACATTGCTCTCCAAAAAGAGTCCCACACACCCAGGAGGCTTACTGGCTCTGATGGAATATTATAAAATAATTAAAATTAAAACCAATAAAATAAAAAATGATTCCCAATAGAGATCAGCATCGGAGCTCACTTGGGGACATCACTTAGTAGTAATCAATACCTACAAATCTTGAAAAAAATGCAGACAGATCTCTAGAGTTCGTGTAATTTCTGTGCGTCAAAATTTCTGAGTAATCTTCAAACTGTTTTGAGCTATTTTGGGTTTTGAAAAGCGCATCGATTTTCTAAATTGTTGAAACAAACAAGTAACTAGGTATTCTCATGATCAATACAGCTAATAAAACATGACCAGATAAAGTTAAGGGATAAAAAATCATACCTGATAAAATCCAAGTTAATAGAAAAAGCAAAGAGGAGGCAGCCATATAGACACCCACAATGTAAGATTGGGTGAAGAAAATGGGAACATAGCCAGGTAGCTGAAGCTCCTCTGGAAAATATGGATGCTTCATCACATCGCCCATTTCAATCCAAATTTTCAATTAAACTTAGCTAGGTATGTAGATGAGACGATCACATCAACTTATCCTAAACTCAGCCTAACCGTTTACTCGAACTACGAATAACAGAACTACAACAAACATCACAGAAAGGGTATTTTTAATGGCAGCGCGTATCCAACAGGCTGTATGCAATGCCCATCACTCCCTACGTATGTATGCCTTTAAATGCTCCATCTTCGGTAATAGCACCAGATGCGATAAAAAATTAGAAAAAAAAACCATATGACCACCGAAAATTTAGGCCCTGACCACAAGTGTGGGCCTAAATTTTTGGTGCTCATATGGTTTTTTCTTTTTTTTATTTATTTTAAATAAAATTAAAATTTTAAAAAGAGTGTGTCATGGTGATCTATATTTGATTTAGATATAGAATGTGATTTTTAGTTTTTTAAATACAATCAAAATTTTAAAAAGAGTGTCATATGAAAGGATATAAAATTATGATGATATATATTTGATTTATATATAATTATTAAGTAAAGAAGATCATATTGAGCAAATGATTTTTCTAAGGATATGTATATGTGCACATTTGTGGTCAGGGTCTAAACTTTTGGTGGTCATATGATTTTTTGTTTTTTCTATATACAATCAAAATTTTAAAAAGTTTGTGTCACATGAAAGGATATAAAATTATGATGATATATATTTGATTTATATATAATTATTAGGTTAAAAGGGGTTTTGTAATGAGGAGTATCAGATGAATAAAAAGATATGGTGGAAATTAAAACATTCGCTATCATCAAATGGATTCTAGAGTAAAACTTACAATAAATACATGATTATGACATGTGCAAAAAATATATTATATTTTTATTTTCCCACTACAAATTTTTCTATAACTAACAAAAATATGTCTTTTGCAATATTAAAAAAGTATAATTCACTTTAACATGGTTATTTAGCAAACAAGAAATTTAACATTTTGTTGAAACTTCAAGGTCTCTTTGAATATCATTGCTTAAGTTGAAAACTTCTATTCCCTTATTGAGGAGCACTTAAGCAAATACATATATGGATGATTGAAATTAACATACGATCAAAAAGATCTTTTTTTTTCATTTTTCAAGACAATATCATTCAACTAGTCATAAATGAAATGAAACAAAAAATTCTTGATCTGTATTAATTATATTTTGAAACAATATTTTTAAAATAGTCATAAATGATGGGTAAAAAATGATCATAACCTTACATTTATTACATTTATCAAAATAATCTATTTAAATATTATAAATAATAGAGAAGAAAAAAGATCTTGAACTTACATTTATTTTTATGTTAAAGTTTTTGAAAATAGGGAAATAAAAATTGTATTTAGTCTTTTGCTCAATCCATGCACATGTCTACATAAATAAACATATTTCATTTAGTTGATTTGTCACATTTTGACACTATTGAGCAAATATGTGAATTAAGTGTAGTTGTTACTTTTGAGTTAGTAGATGATGTCAAAACATATTAGTTCTACCCCTCAATCATTGGCTCTCAATTGAAGAGGATTCAACCTAAAGGCTCATGCTTCCATATTTAGTAGCTAAAAGTTCTTTGTGGATGATATAAAATCCTCCATAAAAAATTAAAAAATTAAAAAAAAAAGTAGTGTTTGTGCTTTATGGAATGATATGGAGATTTGTAAATGTGTTCACGATTATCATATTTAGAGAAAGTACATAATAAATAAGATAAAACCATTTGAATGAAAAAAATGGTAATGTTCATAATTCATGCATTAAAATTTTTATTTCATAGATATGTTGTCAGGTGAATTCGTGGACATTATCCCTACATGTGCATGTTTTGAATATGTTCATATGCAAGACATAAGTACATAAGTCTGTGTCAGTAGAATTCAAATTTGAACATCAAACAACTTAAGTAGTCCTTTGTCACATTTGTTTAAAAGGTATATGTCCACCCTTATAATTACAAAAATAGATATCATAAAATAGCAGGCAAAGCTTTGAACACGCATTAAATACTTTATGCCTTATCTAAATAAAATACATTTCTCATCAAAAATTAAATGAAAATATTTTGAACTATGTTAGAGGCATAATGCATCAACACATTATTGGTATATTACTAAGTCAATTAGAATTTTAGGAAAAGGGACACAATTGATCTATCAATATTGAATTGATGCATGTAACTTTGACAAGTTTATAAAAGCCTTAAGCCAAGTATTTGCTAGGAATTAGCCAATAGTCCCAAAAAAATGGTAGGATGTGAGGAATATGTCAGAGTCAATTTTTTTGTTGGTTCTTTACTACAAGATGGTGCACATGCATTTCAAGATCTTTTCCATGCACTCTAAACTCTCTCTAATGAATATAAACCTTACACATAAACATTATGTGGAGCAATCTACACCTTACACATCTGATATACAATCAAATTAGATTGTGATAATGTTGCAAAGAAATATAATTTCATAGCTAACTATCTTCACCAAATTATATTGTGATCAAATCCTATAAATCACAAACATAGCTAGTGGAGATAAAGAAATAACCACTAATCTTCCATTCTCCATCAAACTATTGTATTTTCTTTTATTTTCCTCTTTTATTTCCTAATAATGATGTCTTTCTCATTAATTGGAGAAATTTCTTCAACTAGATATGAACTCACTATAAAGGTCTTTAAAGAGATGGGATAGCTAGTTTTATTTGAAGCATTAATATTTTTTTTGAATGGATGGTCATTTTTAAAATATTTTTATTGAGAAGTTTCCTTAGAAAATATTTCAATATTTTAGATTAATAAATGATAGATTTTGATTAATGATGGTTTGTCAATTGAAATATTCTATGCACATTCAAGATTAGTTTTATTGTAGATTTGGTAGAGTAGGTCTTTATTATTCTTCTATGTGTCAAATTATGACTATTTATTATTCTTCTATGTGTCAAATTATGACTATGTAATTGACTTTGAAGAAGTTTAAGTAAAGTAGGTTTTATTATTTTTATGTGATTTCAGGACTTTGAGAAATTGTCACTTCTATGAATTTGGTGGTTTTTTACAAAAATAATTCTATTGTGATATTGAGGTTTTGAGAAATTTTTCTTCTATGATTTTGTAGGTTTGAAAAAACAAAATTAATTTTGTGCATTTAGATGATTTAGGGTTTTGAGATTTTTTTAATTCCACTATGATATTGGGATTTGAAAAAAAAATGTGTATTTAGATGGATTATTGTACTTCACATGTATTTTCGCCCAATTTTTGTGTGGGCTTCATATGAGATTCTTTGAGGCCCTTTTAGCCAAAATTTTCTATCGTCTTATTCACTCATATAAATTTATACATACTAAGAATCCATTCAATTAATCTTCTTACATCACATTTCAAAGTTATAAACGTGATAGGTGCATTTCATTAATATTATCTACTTGCAAAGATGCATACTCATTGTCACAATTCTATTACATCTTGGCATTATCATAAAATTTATAATATTATTTACATATACAAAAAACATATTAGTTCACTAAATAATAAATTTGTTGGATTCATTCCATATTTAATTTTTTCTAACTAGAAGAGAAAGTGACAACCAACTATTGGATCGTACCACATAGTCCTCACCCAAAGCTAAATAGATTAAAACAACACCAAGTGATCACAAATAACACAACAAAAGCACATCACTAATATATTATGTACCCTTGGAACGTGTCATACAAACTTGTGAATGGGTAAAATTTTCACCTATTACTAGAAATTTTCATTAATTATCATTACCATAGAAATTGGGGATAATAATCAATATCTTTACAAGCCAGCTTCATCATCACAAATGATGCAATTGATACAATCCAATCATGCATTTTACATTACCACACAAAGGAAACACACCCACATTAGCAATTTAATTATAAAGGAATAAGAGGAAACTCCTTTCCAAGTAATTTTCAAGCTTTGGACCAATTGTGAATTTCATAATTACTCTTGACTAAGCAATCAAGTTACCATTTTTTAACATTTTTTTCCCATGCGAAAATAATAACCTATATGAATTCAAAAAAAAAAACTTGAGATCAATTTTGAAGAACTTGTTTTAACACTTCAAGCATTCAAATTGTAATCATAATTTATCTAAAAAAGTATGTTACTTTTGGCTAAGTGATTGAGTTACCATTTTTGGGACAAATTTAAATTTTCCCATGTGAAAAGAGTCACCTATAGGAATCTGAAAAATGGTTTGAGATCAATTTTGAAGAAATAATTTTAATAGTTTAACCATTCAAATTGTAATCTTAATTAATCTAAAATCTATGTTTAAAATGAGCAGTAACTACAATAATGAGAATATAATGGCATTCAAACTTAGAACTTGCTTGTTGCCAATGAGAACTTCCACCATTGAGCCACTTGCCTTTTTTTGATCGAAGTTTAAATTTCATCAGGAAGTTTATTTCAACTTCAAAACATCCCTCAAAGGTACATTCATGTTGAGATCAACTTTGATGCCATTTTCAAATTTTCAAATAGGATATAATTTAGTTCTAATTAATTTCTAAGGATTGATTTCTAACAATTTATTTTTAATTAAGTTCAAACATGATAGAATTCTAGCTACGATACATGGATTTTAGTTTTATTTATTTTTTACTGCTTTTTGATAAAAGTTATTGCACTAGTTAGTATCTTACAAATGGTCTATTCAATAAACACCATACATATTACATCATTTTCATGTAATTAAAGATTTGATTATGGAAAAATTATCTACCTCTAATGAAATTTTACTATACTTTGAAAACTATCAACATGCCCATTGAATGTATGGATCTAATTGCTAGTTTTATTTATAATAACGTGTCTTAGTATTTCAAGGGAACCTTTGAATGGATGATTGTCATAGAAAAATTGCTTGGTAATCAAGGTTGACCATCAAATTTAGGTACAATTTGATGTAATAAATTTTAATTTGTCAATCATGTTATGCCACCAAAGTAACTAAATATCATAAGATGTAGATCTATTCTCCAAAGCTTGGAATGCATTATTGAAAGCTTGAAGTGCATGTACACCATTTTGTACAAGAGTTATATGAGGCGCTTTAAGCAATTCTATTTTTAAGTAAGCATCAAATAATGAAAAATTTAATATATAATTGTTCATTCTAATGGTTTTAAATATATAACTATTTTAGTTTTATATATGAGAATATAAAAATATTTTTATTTAATATATAAGAATATGTAAAAATATTTTAATTTTAAATTTATGAATATAGATAATAAATCTAGTTTAAATTTATGAATATGTATAAATTTGGTTATTATATTTTAGTTTTATATAAAAGTACGCTTGTGAAATCAACATTATTATGTTTTGATTAAGGTAAGTTGGTTTTGATGGGACCATAAACCTAGTACAAAAGATGGAATTATTTTTGTAAGACCAACAAAACAAGTTCCCAAATGGGACAAAATCAAAACAAACGAAGCCAAGCTACCAAACCAAAACAAACACAAGCTCAACCAAGTTTCTAGGAACAAAATAAAACTCAAGGATCCAACCTAAATAATGTTAGATCCTTCCCTATCTAACATCACACCCTAAACTCTAGTGTACAATTGGGATATATATTTGGGAAGACCTTTCTTCCACCTTTGAACAATTGTCCATGAAAGTTTATCATCTAAATCCTCAAACCTAGGAGAAGAGGGAGGAGATCCCTCCTTAAAGGGGCCATCCATGGGAATAACACTAATAGAGGAACAATGACCAGTAAATTTAAATTGTTAAACAATTGCCTTAGGAGCAAACATAGTTTGCATTGAAGCTAAAGGAATAATAGGAGTAGTAGAAACAAGAAGCTAAGCAATAGGAACATGAGTAGAGTGCTACTCCATAGTAAGATTTAAATGATTTATAGTAGTACGACTCACAATGACTACTCCACCCCCAAGAGAAACCCCCTCTAAAATATGATCCAAAGGGGGATTGGGAGGAGAAGAATTGTCATCAAAAGCATTGATAAACAAGTGATATGTTGTGGGAACTCATCCACCACATAGTTGTGTGCTTCTATTGAGAGAGTGAACAATCTAAAGCCGAGTGGCTGATGAAAAAACATCATGCTTGCATCTAAAAGGGAAGACGTCCTAGTCATTAGTTGAGTCCATGACCTATCCCCCACCATCAAAACAAACACCCAATGAAGAGCCTTGGAGATATATATGTCCACTAGAATATGATAAATTATAGAGTGACCCATAGAGGAAGAAGTAGAATGAAACTTTGGGAAGTGACTAATTGCATTTCCAATAGCCTTGTAGCAAGATTCTTCCAAGAACTAGAGGAGAAGATTCAATAGCCTAACTAAACTAGTATTATATTGAGAGGTTCAAAGAGGGGGTTGAAGGAGAAGAAGCAAGACTTGACTAAGAGGGAGTGCTCCTCCCACATATAAAGCCTTCCATCAAGCATCAAATCCTTTCCCTTTGAATATTAAAAATATGTAATGAAGAAGCCTCTAGCAAAAGGATATAGCTCATTTTTTTCACCAATAAGATGCTTCCAAGATTCTAAAACCAATTTGTGTAAGTTAGGAAGACAAGGCCACAATTTTTTGAATTTGCAAACCAAGACCCAATGAAGATAAAAGTATTCCTTTTCTATCACATTCTATCCACAAACCATGAAAAGAGAGGATTGTGAATAGTGGAAGGACAATTTTTTTCTCAATGATCAAGCAAGAACCCTCATATCAATAATGGTTGCATAAGAGCCATGAATAGACCTATAAGCACCACACCAAACACTACTATGACCCACAAGATCATCTAGCAAGATCCCACTATTCGCATAGCCATCACCAAGAGGCCTAACGCCATCAAAACCATCACTGCAACCAAAATAGACTCTACTTGGTGACAAAAATATAGGTATAGTCATAATTTGCAAGCACACAATAACTCTACTCAAAACACTCACACCATATGTGGGTGAAACCCCTACCAAAGAGGATGAAATAACATCATCTATGCCATCACTAGCAATTGTAGCCCTAGAGAGCAATGATTTTTTATTTGAATCTAGGTTTTTAGATGAAGCCATCATTTGTAAAAAATAGCATTCTTGTGTTATTTTATTTAGTTGTGTTTATTTTAAGAAAATGTCTTAATATGTATATGGTGATAAATGGTGTAATATTGTGGAAATTTGGGCATGTTTAGTTATATATTATCTACTCTTATATATACACACTCCTATGCTTATAGCCATATCTTATCCTATGTGCATATATCTATGCATTCAATCTACATGTCCAATTATCATGCCCATCTATATATTTATCCCCAAATAGTCATTTTCCAATATATTCTAGCCTATCTTTTATCCTAGGTTGGATCTATGGTCATGAGGCTGACCTTGCAAGTGCAAACTCAAACTACCCAAAATAAAATTTCAAATTTCAAATTTGTCTAACTAACCCCCTTAACCTTTCCCACCCAGAGACAACTAAAGACATGTGTTCGTAATTTTATGTCATGTGTTAGTATTTAAAGACATTTATTGTCATTCATTTATCACCCACATCTCTCATCAACACATCAAGACTTGTTTCATGGTTCTAAATTATTGGAGAAGCAACCAATTGTGACAACAATGCTTAAAAAAAGAATAATATTCATTCTTGGGCTTGCATGCTATCTTTGATCTAATGTATCATCAAAGGGTTTTATCTAGGTGAAGGTTCATTGTGAATTAGTTGTACAACTATCTATCAAAGGTATTTATCAACATTGATATATTTATCTAACTAGAAAAATTATTAGAGCAAAGCAGTGTGCATTAGGCAAGTAGAAGAATAGAAATTTTTCTAAGTATTGGATAAAGTTTTAAAAAGTAGGACTATTCATGGTCATAGTTCTATGACAACCTCATAAAATTATATTTTGATAGAGTATAAAGTAGACATAGGATCATAAGCCTTCATTGATTGAAATATCACTTTTCCCAAGGCACCTTGTTGACATATCCAAAATCTTTATCAATAATCTTCATTCTCTAGTCACAAAGCTAAGCTATTCTATCTTCCTCATTTATTTCCTATTTATAACATTATACACTTGTCAAATATGTTTCATTCTAGCTAGTTATCATTAGTTTAAGTTGACTTGTGCTTATGTTTATGTACTCTATCAAATTAGCCTAGACTAAACCCCAATAAAAAAAATTCTCATTTCAATAAGATTTTTTTTCTTCTCATGACCTAAGTATGTATGTTTTTGAATTTTGATACTATGTTCTAATATTTAAAGACAATCATTTATCACCCACATGCATCAAAGAATTATTTCTCATCCTAGAGCATTCAAGGAGCAATCAATAACCAAACACTTAGATTTGGTGCTTGATAAGGATAAAAAAATATACATACATTATTTTAGGGCCCTTGCTTTCTATCTTTTATCTAATATGCATATTTATGGGGATCAACCTAAGATAATGTTTTCTTGTCACATAATGACAACCCTTAGAAGGTATTTATAAATACCATCAATCATCAAATTTTTGATTATATGGAGAATATGATGCAATAAAAATACTAAAATAAATTGATTAAATTTAATTAAACATGTGATAAAACCATAAAATATATCAATGAAACATGAAGAAGCATTTGGACCAACCTGGGGTCATGATCATGTTGTCCCCCTTTTGTACCTATCTTATAATCCATCATCTTATGAGATTTATCATTTCCATATTCAATTGGTCCATTGTCCTTATCTAATCTTCTCCTTTATCATATCCTATTGATCCATCTTTTGATGATCCAAGCTTTACCATCACCATATCTAATTGATCCACCATTTTTATAAGCCTCATCTTTGCCAGATCCACATGATTCATTACCATTTTCCTATGGCTCCTTTGAAGTTTTCACATCTTATGATCACTCTTTGGGGCATAACCATGATGTTACCCTTGCTCATTGATCCATCAAATCATCACTTTGGGGCATGAGATACCAACTCCCTTTTGTTCCCCTTGAGGGTATGACCTTGACCCACACTATTGCCAACCATCATTACCTTTAACAACCTTATCTTAGTCATATTTTACGTTATGTTGAATAACTCTATTTTTTGAGCTCTTTTTCCAATCAACTTAAGGAGGGAATGTATCCTACATCACTAACATTTTAATCTTCACTCATTTGAGCATTGTCTTTGATTGTGATGATGACTAGCTTTTCCAAATCATGCAACTTATCCAATCCATTTCTCTAATCAACCTATTAACAACTTGTATCCAATTTCTAGGGTCAACTATTATCTTTAACCATAATGCGACTCCTACCAAGTTGCCAAATTAGTTTCTAGTTTCTAGGTTCTTCTAACATCTATAGTCATGGGGTGAATCCTTCCAAGTCACCAAATCTTCCCATTCTCAATTTTTCTTAAGGATGAGATCTCTGTAGATCTCTCTTTGGAAAGTCAAAGGTTAAGTTCAAGCTTGATTCCATGTAGATATCAAATGTTTCCAATTTATTCTTAGAATTATTTTTATTGTAAATGCATGCTAAAACTTGGTATCAATGTCATTTCTTATATTTTTATTTAAGCCTAGTATACTTTGTTAGTGTATAGTGACTACTCTCTTTGGATGCTTTGTGGGAATAGGTACATGAGTTTGTGAATATTTTGACATTTTTCACTTGAATGTAATAATTGGTGATGGTAAGTGGTTTTAAGCAACAAAGGTGGTTTGACAATCTATTGATATCAGCCTACATCAACATCCCACCTCCCCAACCATTCCCCAATTTATTAGAAGTTTTGTTTTGATATTTGATCTTTGTGGAATTCATTATTGACCATCTAAGCTATGATTTTGGCATATTTTTTTATCTTTGTTATTTTTTATGGTTATTCAGTGGTGTAGCTGGTTTTTAATTTTTATGTCTGAATTTTCTATAATTTTTAGTTTCTCAAAGGTGATGTTGAACAATTATCATTTTAGAAACTTCTAGGACTTCCTTCTTGCTCATAGAGACACTATTATAAGTGCCATTTTTTTGGAAGTGTATAATTGTTTGCATAGTTCTCATTGTGCACTCTATTTATTTGTGTTTTGCTTCAGCTATGTAGTTTCAACATTTTGGCCTCATTTGACAATTGTATTTAACACCATAATCAAGTCCACTTTGCACATTTTGGTGAGTGGCAATTGTACTTACACTAAATATAAAGTTCCCTAATCATATTTTGTTGGGGGATCTCTTGATTGAGTGATTTTAGGGGAGTTTCCTTTTGATTTATATTTGATTAAATCATCTTTTGGGGTCCAACATGTTTTCTCATATCCACTCTTATGTTATCATATTGGGTTAAAATAACTATTTGTCTTGAAAAAAGGGATCAGGAATCACTATCTCCAACATGATATATTACCCCATCTACATTGAATTGTTCCTAAGACAAGTGATCTTAAACAAAAGGCATGGTTGAACTACACTAACCAAATCTATGGACTCATCGATCTTACTATTACTGGTGATTTTTTACATCACATAGAGCACCCAAAGCACCCCTCCACAATTCGGACTATAATTAGGTAGTTATATAGAGATCTTGAATTTTCATCTAAAAGCAATGCTTCTTGGGAGAACCCTCCACATATTGACATTATTGGTACAACTACCAATTCCCCTTCTATGGATGTTCATACTCACACATCTTATGCAAGTAGATCATGGGATGTGATTTATAGTCATCGAACATGCATTAAATGTTGGAGTAGCCAAGATCTGCTTGCAAACTCAAAACAATCCACAAATGAACATATGCAAAATGAGAAAATTATCATAAGCATGTATGTGTTGTAAAATGTACAAATGAGCCTTGCTTATAAAAGCAAGGATGAAGAGGTGAGAATAGACGAGTCAAACTCTGACTATCCCTCCAAGTATGAAACAAGTGCAAGACTCTATAGATAAGTGTTCAAACACTTGGCGAGTCTACATGAGGTGAGACATAAGTCTAGATTGTTAGAGTTATCATGTATTAGATCATTATTATTCTAATTGTCATGCACTTAACCTAAACTCAGGATTTCTTTATTAGTTAATGCAATGCTTTATATTAACTAGAGAGCTAATATTAGATCATTTTGTCTCATTACATAGGATGTTGACACTTGTCATGATTTAAGCCCTTTATCATTAGGGTTGCTCTTTGTAGTGTAGAAAAATGTATCCCTTTACATTTTCACACCTAATTAGGAATTAATATTAAAATGAACTTAATTATGCCTTAATTTAGTGTTGTAATATGTATTTTACATATTCACATTAAGTCCAGCGCCCTATTAATTAAAATGGACTTAATTGTGCCTTATTTTTAATGTTGTAGAGTGTACCTCTTTACACTTTCACACTTATCTAGGGATCCCTTAATTAATTGAGCTTAATTTTCCTTAATTGTCCCCTTTAATTCAAATCCAAGCCTAATTAATTACATTTTTTGAAGAGGAAACTTGACATTCATTAATGCCTAAACATAACACTTCTCATTGAGAAATGTGTGTCCTAGGTGAATGACCTAGGACCTAAATTCAAATTATGTTTTTGGTGGTATTTTTAACATATTCAAATCCATATTCACATGTCGGCTTGTGTTATTTAAATTTCAGGAAATTAATGTTACATACCTATAAATACAAGGTCATTTCACTATGTTTCACCTAAGATTTTCAAGCTAGAAAACTTTTGAAGAGAGCATTCATATAGAAATTTTATGAGATCAAGAGAAATTCAAGGCATTCAAGAGCAAATTTATTGAAGGTTTATTGCAGCAATCAAGATCCAATTTTCATATCAAAGTCTTCTTGCATCATGCATGTTAATGGAGCTAATATGATGATGTAGAGTTCATGACCATTCAAGCATTCAAGCATTCAAGGAATTGTTTCAAATCAAGTTTCAAGATCAAGATCCACATCCATTGAAGCCATTTCATGCAAATTGTAGATCTATATTTGAAGGTTCATCCAAGGGTTTGGTGAGTTATGACATAGAGTTGTTCATTCATCGTTCCTTTCATGCTATTTCATTTCATTTCAAGGTTTGATTACCAAAATGAGGTTTGACTAAGGCAAACCCCCATTCACTAAAAACAAAACATTTTTCCCTCTTGATTTTTGTTTGCAAATTTAGGTGGAAGAAATCTTGAAGATATCTTGAAGAGCAAAATTGGAGAACTTTTCAAAGTTGCAAAATTTGTCATCTCATGGAAACTCAATTACAAAATTCATTTTAAGCTTTCCAAAACTAAAACTTGGGAAAATTGAGAGATTCAAATCTTTTGCAGAGGCTCTCAAAATTTGCAGACAAACCCTAACTTAGGACCCATTCACCCTTGGGCGAATGAGTCCCAGATCAACTTTAGCAGAGCACTTTTGGTGACTGGTACACATCATCTTATCTCTCTCTAATCTGCAATCTGATTTTTGGTTCCATTAGTATTGAGCTTAATCTATTAGATCCAAGTTGTAGATTGCATTTTGGGTTTGATTTTCTATTTTTAATCTTTCTCCCCAAAGTGATGTTTAATCAAGACCCTCGTCCTTGCAAAAGAAAAGGAAATCAACATATTCACACTTTGACTTGATTCACCTAAAGGTTGTAAGTCATTTCATTGTGTGGATCTCATTTCCTAATGAAATAGTGAAAGATAGGTCCCTAATTGATCCATAATCCCACATTAGACCTGTAGACATGTTAAATTTACATCATGCATAATCATATTCCATTCATCCAATAAATCAGGACTTTATTTAAATCAAATCCTAAATCACTTTCCATCCTTTTCTGGATTTAAATAAATCAGAATATCAAAGTCTTGAAAGGTCAAATCAGCTAATCAGCATTAATCAGCATAATCATCATTAAATTAATCTAATCCTAATCTAAGGCTAATCACATCCCACTTGCATTATCTAGACCTAGCCACTTGCACAATAAATCAATTTTATTGATTTATTAAAACAATCATTTTCCCTCAACATGACAAGTCAAACAGGGCATTTATTGCTTGTTTTTCCTTGTCCCCCTCTCAGCATTTATGGCAAAATTTGAATTCAAATTTTCCCCCTCTTGGGCACTCTTCCCAAATCTTGCACATGCATCAACTAATCACATGATGACAAGTGTCCTCCTATCATTGGCTTAATCTTTAGTCCCACATTGGTCCCTCTTCAACAATCTTAGCATTTGAAATCTTCAAATAGAGGCTTCAACATTGAGCAAATCCTTCACAATCTTCACAATCTCTTCACAAATCCATCATCTATGCAACTTGATGCAAGGTCATTCTCTTTGAGAACTTGATCTTGTCCATTTATCATCTCTATATCCATAGCAATTTCATTATCTTAAGCTTATCAATCAAGGGTTGGGAAAGGGTCACTAGCACATGTGACACCAATCCAATATGAGATAGTTTGCATCATGTTTTCTTATGCTTTTGCTTTAGATCCTTTGTCATTTGTTTTCATTTTGAACATGATGTGTTATCTCATAAGGATGTTGAATATCTTGATTTGTTGATTGAAGTACTAATGATTCTGCAGGTTTTATTGTTAGTTTTCTAATCACATTTTGCAGATTTTAGCATCCACAAAATGGCGCTAGAAGGAGGGCTCCCAAATTTCTTTAGCTGGAAATTTTCTTAAGAAAGCATCTAATGCTATCCACAAATTCCTTGTTTGCTGCTCAAAACATAAGTTATAAATGGATACGTGCTATAAAGTGTTTATTTGCTGTACACATTGACTTCCAGCTTTGGGCACATTTACTCCACTTCATACTAACCAAATCTTTGCTGCAGTGTTGATACCTTTCTTGAGTTTAGTGCTTATGGTTATATCATTTGTTTGTGCTTTCTCATGAACAAGTTCACACGCCTCCTCTCGGATTATATATGTTATCTAAAGGTGCTCTGTATTGTTGCTTGAAGAAAAAAAAAGTTGCGCACTAACTTTGAGAATTTTCTTTTTTACAAGTCTTGTCCTATTGACAAAGTATTGGGGTTTATTCTATTCGCAGCTGTTGTTTTGAAGTCTTCTCCTGGCAGTATCGGTATAATGTTGTTTCTATTATTAAAGTGTAACTGCAAAATAGATCCAACACTGGCGTCGGTTAGAAGCCACGGACTTTCTGGTTTTTCCACCTGTTAATTACATCTGCTTAAAGTTCAAAACCTATCCAGCGTGAGATCTGTAGTAGTCTTTGATAGTCCCGACAGTAATGGAATGTCCTCTGGGTTCTTTGTCATAGACCACCAATATCTCCTGCTTTCTGCGCCAAGTTCAACCTATGATGTTTGAAGTGTCGAGAGTTGGCCACTAACGTCCGAGGCTTAACATTGCGCCTTTTGCCCACTCGCTGTCATGTCATCTCTTCCATTCCTGCGCCTCACTCCCATCACTCTTGCTTCTTGTTCAATCTTACTTCTGGCACGATGGATAAGGTGCTAGTGATTGTGCAGTAAAGTAGCTGAGATTTTTTTTATATATGTCACATGGCATTGATTCTTAGCTATTTCAAAATTCTGAAGTCTAACAACTCCAACCGCCGCTTTCAATCCTCTGACATGCCATTGTTTAGAACAGTGCCTTTCCTTGCTGACTTTCCTGCGCACCAACACAGTCTGCTGACTTTCCTGCGCACCAACACCATTGTGGGAGACCAGCGTCCTTTCTTGACTTAAAAGCCGTCCATAATCCCCCTGCTGTCAATCGCCTCAGTCTAAGTCTTCTTTTACTCATCCAAATGTGAGATTTGATGTTATTTGCTGCAAATTGAGGACATATGTGTTAATCTCGGGCAGAGTACCTCTTGTCTCATGATTACGCAGTAAGGAACCATGTGACTTATCAATTTGAATATGCATCGGTTCAACTAAGGTCCCTGTGTTCTTCATATTTTAGATGAATATTCATGCATTTGTTAATATTGACAACCAAGTTCCTGCGTTCTTCATGTCTTAAATGAATGTTCGGGCATTTATTAACATCTGACAAAGTTTTCTGTGTTCCCTATGATTAATGAATGTTCTTTTCATAGCCTCACATAACTGCGTTTTCTTGTGGTCTTAAAGTCCATTCACTCCAAAAGGAGGAAGCTTTACGCTTGGCAAAGGAAGATCTAGAGAAAGAAGTGCGCAGATTTCAAAATACTTCCTGCACATTTACTTCACACACATTGTTTGTGTAGGCCAAAGGATAGGAGAAATACGAGGCAATATGCAGGGATCACACTATGTATCAATTTCTTTAGAGAATTCTTGTCAGATAACTTGATACACCTATCTTGAATGAGTGCATTATTTTATTTGTTCACTCATAATTCAACATTTAAATAAATGTCATGATGTTATAAGTCAACATTTGAAATTGGGGAAAGGTGTATTTTTTTAGAAGATTTATTCTTTAGGGGCTTAATAACTTTAGTGAGAAGGAAGGGGTCTAAACAAATTTGATGGTTTTTATCTTTCAATGAACTTTTCATGTGAGATCTTAGTTTATCAAGATTAAACTATCAATAAGAGAAACCTTTATTAGAAAACCCTCTAGTTTTATATTTATGTAAAGTCTAAGGAAAGCATGATTCACTTATGAAAGCCTCTTTTTATCTTACAAATTTGAATCATATTATTGTTTAATAAATTTGATGTTCTAATTATCACATGATTGTCTTTTCTTTTTTATAGGTACCAAAAAAAAGCGAACAAGGGTAAGTGAAAGGTACAAACAAAGGAAAAACGAAAAAGGTGAAAGACAAAGGTACAAGCGAAGGATACAAACGAACAAAGGCGAAAAGATGCAAAACAAAAGAGGAGGAGGATTCTTGTTTGAAAACACAATGTGTTTTTTAACACTTTGATTTTTTTGATCAAAACAACTTCACGAAAGGAGGGAAATGTTTTTTTGAAAACACAATGTGTTCTTTAACACTTTAAGTGTTTATTCAACACTTCACGAAATTGTTTTCCTTTTCGTTCTAGAACATTAGTTTTCAATTGGGGCTAAAACGAACAATTTCATTTTTCCTTTGGAAAGGGCTTAAAACGAACCTTAGAACAAATTTACTAGATTTCGTTTTGGTTTAAAATTGAACAAGGCAAACTTCACACTTGATTTTGGTGCTTAAAATGAAGTCATCATTGCTTTGAGGCTAAAACGAACAAGTGCTTGATTGTGTTATTTTGTCTTTTGAGTGCGTATCCTCTCCCCATGCGCTTCGTGCGATCTAGGGTGCAAGAGAAACACCTGCAACATACATTTTATTGCTTTAAAACACTTCATTTTGGGCTTTTAAAACACTTCATCTTCAGGCGGTGCAGGGCATTTTCGCTACATTACTCTTTGTGCTATCAAAGATCGCATCGGCTACTTCTGGACAGGCCTTTTGCTCGCTTTTATCTATCTTAGAGGGCCTTCCTTGGGGAAAAAGTACTCACCCAAGGGAATGACTCAACTGGTAACACTCTAAAGCTAAGAGTATTTCCAATCGGGATATAAATGTGGGTATTGGAATAAATTCCAATATCACATGGTTGAATCCGATGAGAAGGGAAACAATGGTCTCTCACCATGCTGGGTCAACTCCTACAAATGGAAAGTCCGAATTGAAATCCTTGTTTTAGAATTTCCAAAATCCTTGATCATTACCGGGTGCAAGAACGGTCGCCTGGGCCGCCCCACCTTACTTCAGCTTTTAGTAGAGATGGAGCATGCCATGGGAGTTTCATGGTGTTGATGCTTGGTCAGCCTTATAAGTGTGAGTGTCGTGGAGGGGAGCCGCTAGTCAAGCATCTAACCATCCGCTGCATGAATGACTTGTCCGCTGGGACTCCAACAAACATCATTTCATCACATCCATAGGGTTTGTAATTTTTGTTTGAAAACACAGTGGGTATTCGAAAACATTTTGCAAACAAACACTTAAACATGATCATGCAAATTTCAAACCCCTCTTGATAGAGCAAATACCTTTTGACGAATTTAAGTGTTGTTGCCTTCCCTTGGGATTATGTCCTTAGAGGTTTCTCATCACTTGAATTTATATCGTCATTTGCTCTAACTAGGGTTAACCTAGGAAATCCCTTTGCCTCAATTTCTTGGAACTCCCACACAACACTTTGTGGGAAGAAAAGGAATTAAGACATTGGACATCTCAGTTTGAAACCTAATCAAGAAAGTGTATTTGGTAAAAAGAGGTCATTAAAAGCAAAGATAACAAATTGGACCCCACACATGTGCTTGATATCTCTTGGTCATATTGGTCTTTTGATTGCTCTTAGAGAAAAGTGTGTTCTTCAAAACCTTGGCCTAGTAAACAAAGTCTTTCTAAGTCTCTTAGGATCAAAATCCAACACTTCATTCACCTCAAACATTTATCAACATCATCCCACAAACAACTTTAGAGCTTTTGAAAATGTCATTACCTAGACTTGGGTACATTTCCAAACCAAATCAAAATCATTTGTTTAGTTAGGTGTGTTTGGATGAATCCTTCCACGCACACTTAGTTAAATTATCAACCATCCTTTGAACAAGTTCATCCTAAGATAACATCCAACATTTTAGGGTTTACAAGTTCATGATCCACATCAAACAATCAAAATCAAGCCCTAAGTCTAGCATTGATTCAAAGTTCCTAAACGTTCATCACTCATATCATCCACCTTTCATCCTCCATCTCGCCATTGGTCCTAAGAACCTTAGAGGTCACTTTCATAACAAAGTCAAAATACAAGAGGAACATGGAATATAAACTTGATCCATACATCTTGGGTAATCCAAATCAGTTGAATCTTCAAAGCCTTGCAATGCCTATCTATTATCAAAATCCATGCATAGGATCATTTCCTTCGACAAATGTCAATGGTACAACAAGTGTGGGTATGCCCAATCTGAATTTTTGAACACATCTCCCCATGATAGATTTCAATCAAAGTCCAAACTTACAAGTCTATCCTCCAAACAATCAATACATGAGTCTTCAAACGAGCAACATCATTCCACCAAATCCCTACAAACCAAATGTGGATGTACCAAATGCATTTTTTCGAAACATGAATCCTAACTCGGAAACCTTTGGAAAAATGATTCCCAATACCAACATTGTTCATCCTATCATACCAAATCAGAACATTATCCAAAGTCAATTTTCCCATAATCCCATTCAAAAATCGCAAGCATGCATGCCAAAACTACTTGAACACAAGCCAAATCAACTATCTCAAGTGAGTCAAAATCAAAATCAAGAACAAATTTGGCGAGATCAAATTGCGGAACTTTCCAAAATAGTTGAGGCATTGCGCCAAGGGCAATCTCCACCACCATTATCAACATCATTCATTGGTTTAGGGATTCCCCCTTTACCTAACACCAATCATTTCACCCAAATCAATCCACATAACATCAATCAAACCATCACGACAAATCCTTTGAATATACCATCGACATCACACCAATGGATGGTATCTAATCAAACAACAACGTTGATCCCAAATCAAAATACGGTCTCCCAAGGGCCTATCACCTCGGTCAATCCAACCATCACTATCCCTTCAATCATTCCAAACACCACTATCACTCCCATCACATCTCAACCCCTCACTACCATGACCGCTCCGAGCGTATCTCAAACACTTGTCACTACATCCAACACAATTTCAATCCCACCACCACCACCATTGTGACTAAGCCAAGTAAGCAATTACAATGCTTCATTCAAAGCATACCAACAATTGCTCCAACAATATGAAACAATTCGGCAAGCGCCTATAGCCACGCACGCTTCTCAAGCTTCACAGCAAAATCAAGCTCAAACATCGCCGCAACAACAACAAGCAACACAAGCTCAACAAGTGCAACAATCCTTTCAAGTTTCCCAAGCCTCTCAAGCTACCCAACCAACACGAGCACAAACACAAAAGATGACAACTATTGAAAACAAGGATCAAGATCAATCCATCACTAAGCACACGTTTACTTCATCCAATGATCAAATCGACAAATGTCAAGAGTCACTTTTGAATCACGATCAAAATCCACCAACAAAACTTGACAATGAGCCAATTCAAGAAATGTCAACATCGTTTGACCCTATGGTCAAAGACATTGAAAATCCCTCCGCCACAATTGTCGAAAACAATGATCAAAATCTCTCCATCGAAGAACACATTGAGGATGTATCTACACAATCTGATGATAAACTCACCATACATCAAGAACCACTTTTTAGTGATCTCTTTCAAGGAGTGTTAGGGTTATTTGATCCTATTGACATAATGCACGATCCATCGACCTATGATGATGTTGAAAATGTCTCTACATCGCCTTATGAGGTAGAGGACATATCTCAAGAATTTATTCCAAAACATGATCAAAATCTTTCACCAAAGTCTAGCAATGGTCCTTTTCAAAAAATGTTGATCCCCTTTGACTGCATGGTTACAGATACTAAAGGAACCCTAAACTCGACACTTGAGGATGTTGAACCACTTACCATGTCCAATGAAGATATCCAAGCACCATTTTTTGAAACCGACCCATGTCAAGAACTTGATCCAAAGCATGTCGAAAACAACTCTGAAATCATTCAAGATCAAGAATTTGTATCTTCGAGTTATTATAATGATCTAATGGACACTCTCCTATCCACACAAGATGATCACATCCACATAGCACTTACTCCTCCATCTACCCATGAGATGCTTTCTATGGATGGGCACGTAAATGATCTTCATCCAGAACAAGATTGTGTTACACAAAAAGAGCAAATTCTTAACTCCTACAATCAAACGGAGTTGTCAAAATCAAGATTGAATATGTCCCAAACTCAGACTAAGGACATCATGAATAAAGACATCCATCATTATCAACCTAAGGAAACAAGTCAGATAGAACATCCAGAGTTAGCAGAGCAGCAAATTGAAAGAATGTCGTCTACGGTGATCATTGATCAGAGAATTCATTCTAAACAAAAGCTCTCAGAACAGGCGGAATCAAAGCATGAAGGTACTTCTACCATATTGGGGGCAACTTCGTCTCAAGCAAACGTCAACATGGGGAGCATGAAGAGTCCTTATGATGAAGCTAGTGTCAATACTACAACCAATCATGTCACAAATCTTCATCCACCCATCACCCCATCCATGAATTGGGACCAACATCAAAAGGAATATCTGAATCAAAGTACGAAGAACATTATCAAATCAAAAGAAGCTGAGAAGCATAATGGACAAATCAAACACAAATGGATACCAAAGAATACAAAGAAAGATCATCCCTATCAAACTCCATCAGTCAAAGAAACTGTGGGGCAAAATCAAAAAGGGAAAGGTATCCATCAAAAATGTCCGCAAAATCAAAAGCAGGCTTTTCAAGCGACGTACAAAGTATATCAAGCAGTTGGTCCTAATTCCATGCACACTTCCGTATCCATCCATCATTGCTCATCTTCCCAAGTTTGGAGAGTCAAAAGTTCCAAATTGTCAACCAATCCATCACCTATCCCTAAATGCACTCCATCCACGCCTCCACGCATGATATCCAA
>VDFB02200629.1:0-17477 GCA_007258455.2 Sequoia sempervirens | reverse complement strand
ATTGTTTGAATATGACTAATTGGAGGAAGTTGAATCATATTCTTTTTTAACAATTGCAACATGATCACATGGAGAGAATCAAACAACTATGAAAATTTCCTATCTCATGGCCTAAATTTATATCTAGAGTTATGTTTACAGTAGTTACTTTTGTCTCAATATTATTAGCAGTTTGACATGAATGTTTATCAAGTAATGAATTTTTTGTTTTTCTTTTTAAATGATTGATAGTTGTTTTGAGGCATGACTTATATGATTGACCAATAGGAGCCTATGAAGGGGTACCTTCATACCAACTAATCAATATTCGATAATCATGAAGGGTTATACAAAAACATGTTAAGGATGGATATTTCATTAGCAATTTCTTATCTTAAATATTAGGTTGTAAGTTACCTATAAACACCCTTTGAATGTCAACATCTTGAAGACTATAGGAGAATTTCAAATAAAGGGATTAGTATCATTTCATAAAGTTTTTTATTTTCTCTTTAGGTCCTTGATTACAATGAACTAAATTTGTTAATGTAACTTGAGGACTGATGTTCACTTGAAAGTGTTGGAGGAAATCACTAATGAGTTGTGTAAAGGAGGTAATTGATTGTTTGACAACATGAACAAAACCAATCCAAGGCCATATCTTTCAATGATCTAGAAAGAGTTTCACTATGAGTGAATCTTCAAAAATAAAGTCTCTACACAAGGTAAGTAAAAACTAACAAATGGTTATTAGGATATTTTTTACCATTGTACTTTCCAAAGCGAGGTATTTCAATGTTTTGTAGTATAGGTGTATTTAAAATAGTGAACATTAATGAACTATGTGTAAGGTATTTTGGATGTTTACTATTGGTTTGATTTTGGTTTAAGTTTGAAATTTGTTGTTGTAATAATGTCATGCTTTAAAAAAGTTGATTTATCACAAAATGTTGTGAGAGTTTTTCAAGTATGGAGGAATGGTGGGATATTATATTTCATGTTTAGGAGGGGTGATGAATATGGAGGTGTTATAGGTGAAGGGACAAAACTATTATAATTTCCACTAGAAATTCCTAAGCTTGAGTTTAAACCATTGTTATATTCCATCATTGATGCTATGACTAGAGGTGTAAAGTTGGGAATAGAAGGCATTATTGTGGGAGAGGAAACTTATTTTCCAAAAGGATTTTGAGCATTAGTCAAAAATTTCGTGAAACTAGCTACCGAAGGAATATTAGAATCTACTATATTAGCTAGGCTACGTAACACTTCTATCCCTTCCTAATCATTTACCAACTTCCCAATGCTATCCAAAAGAGGGATTGCTTCTCCATCCAAAGGTTCAATGCTTAAGAATTGTTGAATTCATTGTAGGTCTTTATCCAATTATTCTAGATTATCATTGGGGACCTTAGAAATAACATATGCCAAGTCCACATAAATGTTAGGTTACAAAAAAGACATGGGTAATGTAGGACTAGGGAGGGAATATAAGATGGATTGGGTAGACATAATATGTTGAGTGAAAGAGTTATAAGAATCAAGCTCAACATTGGCTATGATTGCAACATAGGAAGCCATAAGTCTACAACTACATCTCACGTGGGTATTAGTGAAGTGACACAAGGTCATGAAGCTCATAAATTTTCTACAAGATTCAAAACAATTTAATGCTCATACAATGAAGGGAAAACACAAAATAGTCACAAAAACTAAAATAATTTGCACACACAAAACCCAAAACAACATAAGAATCATAGAGATAGAACTATGATCCAAATCTTTGTCAAAACTGATTGGAAAGGGAATTGGCACCCTAGACTGATGAGGTTGATTTTTGTTAAATTTAAAATCTAAAAATGAGATATAGTATCTGAGGATCCTAATTGAAGATGTTTAGGTCTGCCAATAGGAATACTTTTAGAAATGCACAAAATTTTAATTTTATATACATGCAGCCATAATGCCTGATTAAATATAAAAACAAATCAATCTAATTAAAATCAAACAATATAAATGAAAATAGTATAAAAATACCCTAGTTTTTTTAAAAAATCCAACAAAAACCCTAGTTTTTAACAAAAATCTATAAAATTCTCTAATTTTTAATCCAAATACATAAAAAACACTATTTTTAAGTCAAAATCCATTGCAAACATTCAATTTTCATCAAAATCCATGCTAAACTCAATTTTTTCATAAAAAATCTATCAAAAAACCCTATTTTGAAAAAAATCAACTAAAATTAAACAAATCTAATTGAAAATTTGATTAGAGCAAATAAAAAATCAAGAATCTAACCTTTTGCAGATGGATTTGAAATCGGATATCTGATTTGCGGAATCAACTTTCCACTGTGCGCCCGTCGCGGTTAAGTCAAATGAAAATGAGTTTTAGTCGGCCCGAAAAATATATATATATATGTCTATAAAATCGGATATCCGATCCAAATCGGATATCCGATTTTCAAATCTAGGTTTGGGCTTTGCTTTGGTAGTCACCCGAGCCACATAAAGTCAACTTGGCATTTTCGCATTTTTGAGTCGTAGAAACACGTATTTTTTTCTCCATTGCCACTTTTTGGCATACCATGATCCTGCACATGCCCTATGACAAGTTACAAAGGGGTTTTAACACAAAGCATGTTTTGATGTGCAATGACGATGAAAGAAAGATGACAAACCTCGACATACAAAGAGATATGCCACTTCAACACATTCAAACCAAGATACCAAGATATGAAATTTTTTCATTACATCAATTGCATAGATTACCAATGGTTTGCACAATGACATAGAAGGATCACTAATTTAAGATACGCGAAATCAATAATAATAATCACATGAATACATTTAGAACATACAAACCAAAAGCATTCTTCATTATTTCCTTGAAATTATACAATTCCAAAAACTCTCCTATACATAGTGTTAAGCCAAAAAGTCTTCGTACAATCTCTCTAAGTAGTTCTTAAAGTTTTCCCCTTTTGCAAAAAGTCCCCCCCTTTACATTAGCAAAGAGCCTTGTATTTATAAGCTTCTCTCTTGATAACTACCTAGTAACCACTTATAACTACCCCCTAACTATCCTTTTGAAATACAATACTTTTGAAAATAATAAACCTTATTTGGTTATATTTTACATCACCTTTCCAAAAATAAGATTCATTTTCTAACTTTTGGTTACAATAAGTGACATAGGTCACTTTTACAAAAAAGGTAATTAGAAACTTTGTAACTTTTGGAATAAAGAACAAGTTTTAGTTGAGGTGGGCACTATATCTTCCTTGAGAAATTCTTTAACATAGGATTATCCACCCCTGATAATAAGATGGCATCTTTGGTCTTGCAGTGAGAACTTGCAGGAACGTAACTCATTGGCTTCCTTGAACAATCTAAAATCCACCATGTCCATTCTATCTCTATCTTTAAAAGTTTCTTAATGCTTTGTGAATTGTTGCTCCAAGAGAAAGTCTTCCATGCCACTAGAACTTCTACCCTACATGCACTCAATCTTTGCATTGGATGGCCACTTAGTGATATTGGTTACATAAATTCTATACCCCATTTATTGATGTTGCTTAAATCATTGTAATCAATAGCTTTTGTGAATGCACATTAAAAGTGGATAAGTGCTTTTCCATCCTCACACTAAGGACAGTGTTCACTTCTTCTTGACCCCACCAAATGCTTAGATCCAAATATCTCATTTTGACACGAACTGAGAAATATGATGGCAGAAGTCATGAATCTCTGTTTCACGCCTACCAAAGGCACTTTCCTAAATAAATTTAAAGATAATTTCAACAAGTTTCATTTGTGCATTATATATATATATATATATATATTGATGGAGGTCATCCACAAATTCTTTTTTGCTACCCGATACAGAAACACGAACCTTCTTCCTTTGAATATTTGTATAGAACAGTTGAAGCACTTAGTCCATGCTCCCTATCGCATGCATGTCTACGAGGGCCATTGCAACTACATCATCTGACGAAGTTCCTCATTCTTTTATACTTTGATGCATGTCCATTCACTGTTTCGAAGCTCCCATTTTTGGAGCAAGGCAGGGCGACGCTGGCAACAGTAATGGAATTTGAATCTACACCCTACCAATTGCATATGCGTGAAAGTTTCTAAAGCCTTTCCAACAAATTCATCTCTAACCTTTCCTGCAGTCACTGCAATACCAATTTCTAGCGCCCTCCAATTGTCATGGGCAGGGAAAGAAATGGCCAGGGTCATGGCATTTGGCTTTACACTTGTCAATTGCATTCGCTTAAAAATTTCTAAGTTAAAAACAAAGCTTTATCTTCCACAATTTCAGTTGCATTATCCTTCGCATCCGTATGTAACTGTAATCTGTGTGTTCTATCAACGGTGGGTGAGAATGCAATCTTTGAACTGAACATTAACTACCTTCAACTCCAGTTATCTTCTGCACGGCGTGAGAAATAATGTTTCTGCAAACCTTCATTAAATCACCCGTGACCCGTGGATATCTTCTTTTCAACCCATGGCATAGAAATGGAATAACTTGAAATTCAACTGCCCATAACTTATTTAATTTCACTTTTGCATTTGTATTCGACTGCTTGTGCTTTTATTTTTCCACCACAAAGGCCAAAAATGGAGGAGCAAAAATAGTGTACGTGAACAAACTTCTCTTTTATTGTTCACTTTTACTTTTTATTTTCTTTGCTGTGTAACAATTTCTTCTCTCTAAAATAGGAATAACCAATCAAAATCAGTTTTTCAAATTCACAATATTTTCATGAAGTTAAAAATTTGGGTGGTGAGTTGTGAATTTGAGATTTTGCAAACTCACAACCTCTTTTTCTAACTTAGAATTTTGGGTTGTCAATAGGATTCACAACCTACTTTTCTAACTTAGGATTTTAAGTTGTGATTCCAGGTTGTGTATGGGATTCATTAAATCACCCATGGACATCTTCTTTTCAACCCATGGCATAGAAATGGAATAACTTGAAGTTCAACTGCCCATAACTTCATTTAATTTCCCTTTTGCATTTGTATTCAACTGCTTGTGCTTTTATTTTTCCACCACAAAAGCCAAAAATAGAGGAGCAAAAATAGTGTACGTGAACAAACTCCTCTTTTACTTTTTATTTTCTTTTGCTTTTTAACAACTTCTTCTCTCCAAAATAGGAATAGCCAATCAAAATCAGTTTTTCAAATTCACAACCTTTTCATGAAGTTAGAAGAGTTGTGAACAGGCCTGGAATTTGACAGCCACCCCTACCTGTCATATGAAAAAAAATTGACGGTTTGTTCATTTAAATGCCTGTCACTTTATGTTTTATGAAAAAAATTAACTGTCAAAAAAATTTAAATATCAATTTCAAACCTATTGAAAAATAATTATATAAAATTAAAAATAATTTAATCCTTATTCAACTCATTATCTAACATGCTTACCAATAAAACACAAATGTTGTATTATCTTGAAAAAAATCGAAGCTCGCAAATCACCTATAAAAAAATGCTATAAAATAAATGTTGTTGAAATTTATTTATGGTTTGATCCTTAAATTCATCTATCTAAAAACATAAATTATTTGTATAAGCCAAAACATGCTCACCAATAAACACAAATGTTGTATTATCTTGAAAAAAATCAAAGCTCAATCACTGTAAAATAAATGCTTTGAAAAAATGTTGTAAAAACAGAGAAAATTTGTGTTATGTTATTCATATGAATATCCTATATATATTAAAAAATGTAAAATTAGAAAATATTGATAATTAAAAATAAATGTAAAAATCTTAAATTTATTGTTATAATTAACAAGAAGTTTCTAAATTCATAAAGAAAATAAATCTTGTGAAAATATTCAAAAAAGATAAAAAACAATTATATTCTATTTTGAAAAGATTTTGTATTAATATATATTTTTATAATAAATATTATAAATCATATATATTAATATAAAGCACTATATTTAAAATCTTTTCAAAATGTTAAAATCTTAAATTTATTGTTAAATTTTTTTTATAAATTAGAAAGAACTATATTTAATCTTGAAAAGATTCTATTTTGAAAAGATTTTAAATTAATAAATATATTTATAATAAATCATATATATTAATATAAAGTGAAATTAAAAAGAATTATTCCAATTTTAAACTTTTGCATATATATATATATATGCTACAATAATTTTTTACGGTTTAATAATAATTTTAAGTGTCATATTTAGGGTTATATAAAAATATAGCAAGTCAAATAATATAGTCTAATAAATTTTTAGGTTGTAATATACGGTCCAAAATGCAAAAAACGGTCAGATAGACCATCAAATTCTGGTTGTGAATTTGAGATTTTGCAAACTCACAACCTCTTTTTCTAACTTAGGATTTTGGGTTGTCAATAGGATTCAAACCTATTTTTCTAAGTTAAGATTCCAGATTGTGAATGGATTCACAACCTACTTTTCTAACTTAGGATTTTAAGTTGTGATTTTAAATAACTTCATTTTAAACTTCAAGCAACTAACTCCAACCAACTTCCCCATTGAGCTTTTAATTACTTATTTAATTAAAATATGTAATTAATTCATCCACAACTTGAAAAGTCTAATATGACATGAAATGCCTTTTCTTTCCATCAAACCTTTATCATGTTGCAACCATTTTGACATAAAACATTTCAGATCAATTGTGCAACTGAAAACCTTTATAATCCACAATCCCGCCAAACAAAGAAATCTTCATAACTTTTGATTGGATGCGTCTTTTTGCATAAAAATTTGCCAGCTTGTCAAAATATTATTAAAAAGAAACTCATTAAATGAAATTTTCCCATCTGAAAATTGATATTTTATTGTTTTCGTGATCTCACGCACAACAAATTGAAGCATTAAAATATCTCATCTTGTGAAGATTGAGAACTTGAAAATTGACTATATTGGCCAAAATACTTCCAAAATAACTCCCATAAAAGGAATTTGTACCAACTTTCAATTTTTTTCAAAATTAATTGTTTTCGTGAATTCTACCATTTTTTGCCATTGCACTTGAGGATTGGAACATAGATGATGAGCAATTTCACTTTAGGTTGGCAAGATGCTTAGAATTTCATCAAAATATTGGAGATGTTTTGACTAGGAGGCTCTTGGTTTAAGGATTTTGACTCAAAAGTTTAAAATTTTCCAAGTTATAAAACTGGGTTAACAAATCTCCATCCTTGAGCTCTTAAAACTATCGCCAACACATAAGGAAATATTGGAGAAAGCACTTGACAAAATGTCAGTCCCAAAAAACCTTAACGTTGATCAATTTCCAGCCATGGTTGGCAATATCACATCCACCCATCATTTAGTCTTTTCTGAGAAAGACCTTCCACAAAAATATTTCCACAATGAAGCTCTTTATTTAGAACTCTATCCACAAACACAAAGTCAAGAGAGTACTAATAGATAACAGTGCAGGTCTAAACATTTGTACCTTAAAATTAGTGAAACAACTAGGATATTCTAATGATGTCATAGATAAAAATAAGAGCATTTAACCATCAAAGCTTATGATGACATGAAGCAAAATTCAGAAGGAACAATCAGGCTACCCATTCAAATAGGACCAACAATAATATAAACTATGTATGTCAAGTACTAGATCTCGAGCTTCCATATAACCTTCTCTTGGGTCGACCATGGATCCATGCTTTTAAAGCGGTCACATCTATATTCCATCAATGCCTAAAATTCCCTTATGACAATAAGGAAGTTATCATATATGTTGACCTTGAACCATTTCATTATTGTGCCAAGTTGGAAGAAAAATATAAAAAGATTCTCCAAATACCCAACAATGATATATCCTTCCACTCCTTTTCATATGTTGACCCAACATCACTGCCTTTGTCCTCCACTACACCTTCATCAACTGAGCCACCTAAAACCGAACTCAAGATCCAAGTGCTTGACAAAGGTTGTGGGGAATATCACTTCAATCAATCTTTTTGCATTGGGATGCTTCCCCCAAAACCATAGACTTATGGAGAACCGAAAGAGATCACACATGTACAAACTTTCACAATGGTAGTCAAACCCGTGCCATCTTTACCAAGTGGGGAGACAGGAAAGATGAAGAAGTGCGTAAAGAAGATCTATCTTCGTGGATCTATAAAGAAGGATGGGAACAACCACTACCTCCCCTTCCTATTGATGAAAAGAGTAAAGGTTATCAGATAGCCAAAAGTATGGGATTCACTAGACAAGGTGGCCTTGGTCTGCATGGAAAAGGTAGAAGAGAACAAATTATTATAAAACGGTGTACGAAGAATCTTGGATTGGGTTATGGCGTATCTAATGTGATTAACCCAAGTGCCAAAGGTACATCTTATGAGGAAGGAGCTACTTCTACCACTATTGAGACATTGGATAATTGTGAATGTATAGACGACTACCTATATATCCAAAACATGTTTGAAAACCTCAATGTAAATACCATCACTGACAAATCTACATTTGACGGTGACCATATTGAGATGGATTTGAATGAATATGAATGAGATTATTGTGAATCTAGTGAATATAACCTAGATACCTTATGGAGCCTTGATAAAACAAATGTCCCAACCCTAGCTACAACTTCCATAAGCTTTGTAGATACTAATGACAAGATATCTTTGCATTATCCATAGTTGATAGATTGGGACCAATAGCATCATACACCAGTTTTGGACTCATTCCAGAATGATGAGGCTATTGTGGAGTTCATCAGACTTTGAATGAATATAGCCCAAGGAGATTGTAAAGGAGGTTTTTTAGTGGAACTCGATCAAGGAGCATATATTGGAGGGGAGAAATCTTACATTTTCTAGTCATAAAATAAACAAAAAAAAATGAAAATAATAAAGAGGTCCCCTAAAGAAAACCACATTGTGGCTTTATTAGATCAAGAAAAGAGAAAAAAAAAGGACGTATCCAAGGGTGAAAGCCTCTTTGAGGCACCCGAAGATGGAGGATTCAATCTCCCTACCATACTTATCAAGAGAAATCAACACTCTTAGTTGAAGACTTCAAACCTATCAATGTCAGCACAATAAAAATACCAAAAATAACATACCATGTAGCATCACTTGATCCTGAGGAAAAGGTAAACTTCTCAACATTTATTAATGAGAAAAAAATCAGCTTTGCATGGACATATGTAGACATGCCAGGGTTGGATCTTGCCTTGGTCGTACATCACCTAGCAATATTCCCCAGAGCTAAACCCATCAAACAAAAGCTATGGAAGATGCATCCATAGATAACACTGTTGGTCAAAGTAGAACTTTAGAAACTATTAGATGTGGGCTTCATCAAACCCATTGACTATCCCAAATGGGTATCTAATATAGTACCAATTTCAAAGCCCACTGGGGGCATAAGGATCTGCATAGACTTTCAGGATCTAAACAAGGCTTGCCCGAAGGATGACTTGCCTCTACCTAGCATCGACATGATTGTAGATCTAATTGTAGGGCATGAAATTCTATCACTAATGGATGGATTCTCCAGATACAATCAAATCAAGATATCCCCTGAGGACCAACATAAAACATCTTTCACCTGTGAATGGGAAACTTTTTGCTGGAACATCACGCTATTCGGTTTGAAGAATGCAAGAGCAACCCACCAATAAGTGATGACCACCATTTTCCATGATATGTTGCATGCACCACTATGGAAGATTATGTGGATGACATACTAGCAAAATCAATCAAAAGAGAAGATCATTTGGCCAACCTAGCAAAGGTATTTGATAGGCTAGAGAAATACAACTTGCGTCTCAACCCAAAGAAGTGTGTATTCGGTGTAACTTCTAGAAAGTTGTTGGATTACATAGTATCAAGAAGAGGCATCGAGGTAAATCTCGCCAAGGTTAAAGCTATATTAGAAATGTCTCCTCCAAAATTATTGAAGTTGCTGAGAAGTCTACGTAAGGTAAACTACAGTTCATCAGGAGATTCATCACATAGATGGAAAATAAGTGCCATCCATTCACCCATTTGCTACACAAAGACATAAAATTTAAATGGAATGGTATATGTGATCAAGCTTTCCAATAGGTCAAGGATTATTTACTCACTCCTCCAGTATTAATGCCACCAATTCAAGATAAGGCAATGATCCTATATGTATCTACAACACCGGTAGTGTTAGGAGCTCTATTAGCACAATTGGATGACAATAACAAGGAAAGAGCAGTCTATTATATCATCCAAACACTGGTAGGCTATGAATTGAACTCTTTACCCATAGAAAGAGAATGTCTATATGTCATCTTTGTGTCACAAAAGTTGAGACACTATATATTAAACAGATAAGTAAAGCCGATACCAAAAGTGGATCCCTTAAAGTATTTATTGGAAAAGGCAGCTCTAACAGAGAGGATCACTAAGTGGGTAATGATACTTAGTGAGTTTGACATAGAGTACATTGACAAAAAAGCTATCAAAGGAAAAATTATAGCAGATCAATTAGCAGATGCACCGATGGAAGATCATCAACCTCTAACAATAGAATTTCTAGATGAAAGCATACTTCTAACTAATTAGTCTAGCAGTTGGACCTTGTACTTTAATGGGTCCCACACTCAACACAGCTCAAGAGCTGGTATCTTATTTCTCACACTGTAGGGAGATAGTATATACCTAAGGCTTACAAGATTGTCTTTTCGTGTATCAATAACATTTCTGAATATGAAGTCCTAATCACATGATTGCAGATGGCTGTAGAATGGATGATAAAGGAACTATAGGTCTATAGAGACTCCCAGCTAGTCATCAGGTAGGTAAATGATGAATATCAGACAAAGGATGAAAAGCTTATTCCATACAAAGTAATGGTGGATAGTTTCAATAGTACATTGGCATCATCACCTTTGAACAAGTTCCTAGGATCAACAACAAAGTAGCTGATGCTATGGAAACAATAGGTTCACTCCTTGACATTCCTCAAAATATTACCAAATATGAATTCCTCGTGGAGCAACTACTTATATTGGCATTCAATATCCCAAAATTAGAACTTTTTTGTGATGTTGTTGGTCCTAACTCACCATGGTACCAAGATATGTTTTCCTATATCTAGCATGGTATCATACCTCCTAACTTAGAGACAAACCAAAAGAAAACCTTTGTCCATAGAACATCTCGATTCACCATCTTAGGAGATACCCCATACATACAAAGTCTAGATGAAACATTAATTTGATGTATCAATGTGGAAGAAGCGCAAACCACTTTACAAGAAGTGCATGAAGGTATTTGTGGGTCTCATTCTAGTGGACCTAATCTAGTACAGAAATTGTTGAGAATGAACAGGGTATTATTGGCCCTCAATGGAGTAGGAATCCATTCATTTCTCAAGAAGATGTCGCCAATGTCAACAACATAATGATCTTGTTCATGCATCGACATAAGAAAATGTTGACCTCTACGATTAGGTAGTGCCACAAGCCCCATGATCAAACCAAATATGACCATAGATATCATATCCATGCTGTCAATGAATGGGGACAAGTCTATCTTCGAGTCCACAACATGAGGCCATTGAATGACAAGTGCATGTTGCATGGCCAAAGTACCTTGCCTAACATCGTAAGTCATCACAAGCTCGTCGTGAATAGGGATGCGAAGAATCCTCCACACATCCTCTGGTGTAACATTTTCATTTCTAGTTGGCAGGTGGAAGGACAATGACTCTGAATGCCATCTCTCTATAAGGTCGGTAATCATAGCCCTATGGCATCGTATCTCGAGCATGTAACATATATAACAAAAACCTACCGCATCCAGAAAGTCTCTCTCGACCTCAAAGAAACCATTGAGTAGGTTGAATAGTTGTCACAGCCATTGCTCTCTCGAATATAGTGGTTTTAAAACCACTTGAAAATATTCAACCCACAAAATTAAGTATTCGCTAGAAAATCATATCACGAACCTAAGACTATAGACAAGCTGACTAAATCTTTCAAAATAAGCAATAATGGCCCTGTTTTTGACAATAGTGGTCAAGAAAAGAAATAGCGGCCTTGTTTTTTACAATAGCGAGCATTTCAAGAGCAATACCGTTAAAAATGACAAAAGTGAACAAATTTCACAATAGCACACAAAAAACACAAAAGCGACCATTTTACAATAAGAAAAACAATAGCGAACAAATTTTGCAAAAGCAATTAGCAAAAGTGAACATATTTTGCGATAGCGAGTGAACAAAGTGATAGCGACCAAGAAAATCAAAAGCGACACAAATGAAAAACAACAATAGTAGTAAAATCGAGGCAAAAGTGGTAATTTCATAAAATGACCACTATTGTTAAAAATGATTTCTAGCATTAATTACACAAAAATGAAAAGATGAAAACAAGAACATAAGTGATACATACTCCGAAACCTATGTCAGCTAGCCTCCTAAAGTCACATACCACCTCTACATGATGTGGGGCACCTGGAATCCTCAACATCGCAAATCGACAATCGTCAAAGAAGGATCTTCAAAGACAAGAATTCGCTAAGGGATAAGAGTGCAAATGAGGAAAAATGAACCCTAATTTCCTATTTTTACCCCACAAACCCTAATTTTTTACCTTAGAAACCCTCCTAGGTTAAAATTATGAGCACCTAGGAACATATGAACTATAAACGAGGACCCTATGGCCTAATTTTTCATCCTCTATGTATCTAAACTACAATTGAACCTTGTCACAAGCTTTACCCGAAAAATATTTTTTCCAGCCAACCTCTTGAGGGGGTAGCCTAGTGCATACTATCTTTCCTCTAACCGTCGAGGCATAGTGCGGCATATAATTTTTTTCAAATCTTGATCTGAACATTGAATTCTTTGAAACAAAACAACCAGTACTTTGTATCAAAGAGGGGCAAAATGTAGACATGTAAAAATAACCAAACACATATCACACATCCTGAATGATATTTTTTCATTGTCGACATATTATCATTACTATCACTGTATTTCACATCATTTACATCAAAAACCTTATTTTCCTCTATTAATTGAATAATCTTTAATTATGTAATTAATTCACTATCATTATTAATCTAACTTTTTTTTCCTCTTGATTAATTAAAATAACACAAGTTATTTAATTATGTCACTAATACACCCTATTCTCCTAAATCAATTAAATTGTTATTACTTAATAATTTAATTAAATTATCCCTTTCCCCTTTCTAAAGGTCTGAATAATTAAATTAATTATTTGGCATCATTCAAAATAGTCAACAAACAAATACAACTTTATTAAATTTTAAAGTCAAAACATGACTTACATGTTCAACTCAAAATATTAATTAATTATTCAATTAATTAAATATCTTTACCCCCTTTTTGATTGAGTAAATCACAACCACTGATTTCTCACTCTGATCGGTTGAATAACTCATCTATATTTCCTAACTAACCCGTCTATTCTTCAATCCCACTAACTATTCAATTGTAACGACCTAACCCTTGCATGAAATAAAAATTTCTTAATTTTACATCAAGTAAAGATAACGAGTAAATGCCATTCCAATAAAAAAATTCTTTTCATTTATAAACATGTTACAACATATTTCAATATATTTTTCATTTTCTTTTCAAGAAAACATCAGAGTAAGAAAGCATAAAGATACATACATAGCTTGAAGAGCTTTTGAACAAATAGTAGTAAGACGGTCTAGGTTCCTTTCCTTTCAAATCTTGGTGTAATTTGTCGTTTCCTGTGGAGGAGAAGCATCACTTAGATGCTTTTCTTCCAACCATAGACTCTTAATGCGGTCCCCCGCACATCTATCATTTGATAGATGGACCTCCCTTCGAACGAAGAGATTGGTAGGGTATCTGATAACAACAACCCAACTGAGCATAGTGTTGTGTCCTACACAACTAGAACCTTGCTATTTCACAATCTCGAAGTAGTACTAAGGATCATGATGAACTGACAATGTAGTGTCATGCATCACATAGTCTAAGTGGATGATATACCTTGCACTACTTTGGCCAAAGTATTCTCATTCAATACTTCAAATGAAGGTCATCTATCATAAACACTACTCAGGGCCGATTTTACTTAAGGCTATCTTACAGTACGCATAGGTGTGGTCCTTCATTGGATAATCTGTCATCCCAAACTTAACTACAATAGTCTAGTCTACTAAGTAATTACACAAGCTAGGTATATCCTTCAATGGATAGTCCCTCATCCCAGATACCTACCTTCAAACAATCTACTCACAAAAGTATACTAAGCCTTTTCTAAAGTAAACACAACTTTCCTAGTTAACTTATTAACTTGACTGGAGTACCTTAATGACTCATTGCATTTAATCATGCCTAATAGAATAATATCTAAGCAACCATCATTCTCCTATTTTGGAGATAATTACAAACATGTAGATTACCACTAGTATGCCTCTTTAATCCTTAAACATTTTAGTTCCTAGGCACAAACAGATATACAATTCATAAAACAACTTCCTATCTATGCACAAACAACAAACACAAATACCAAAACATTTAAAGATTCATAAATATAATTGATAGTAGAAGAATATCCCATGCTTGATATTTAGTTTTTCCTCCAAATGATGAAGTCTCAGTCTATCTTCACAACACCTCAATTCAATTATTCAACTAGAAAATTCCTCACAAGCCACTGCCTTTCCCACTCAGAATAAACTCTCAAGTTTTGATTGGAGGTAAAAAATGGGTTTTGAAGGGGCCCAAAACCCTTTACAAAATAAAGTAGCTGATAGAAAAAGAAAAAAAAATTACACAACAATCAGCCCAACGACAGTGAACCAACAACCAAAAAGCATCAAAAAAGAAGGAAAACAACCAACACCACTACATATTGTTCAGAATCTCAATAGCCTCCATTTCACTAGCAACCATCTTTTACACATTATCCAAAGTATTAGACACCTCTAAACCAGAGGCCCCACCCTGAGCTTTCATTTTGTTTCTATTTCTGGCCCCTGGCCCACCATTTTTTATCTCACCACTCAAAACACTACCTTTAACACCACCCTTTTCACCAACGCATTCCACATCCAACAGCTTACCCACAGTAGTATTATCATCAACCGACACAGTATCCTTTTTATTTTTCACAGTAATCACAAGGGAGATCACCTTGGTTGAGTCAGAAATAGCCAAAACCTTAGGGACATCTCCACTCTTCATCACAACATTCCACATTTTATGAATTTTATCCTCAAGGGATAATATTCTCCCTTCCAAGTTCTATTTCAAATTTATGGTTTCCTCCACCACAGTATTAGCCACAGTATTAAGAGAGTCCATCAGATCATCAATTTGGCTTTGGACAAAAGGATCCTCAACCTTACTAGCAACACCTCTAATTCTAACATTAGTCCTATTAATCTCATGGAAGAACCACTTAAAAAGTTTAAACAACACATTAGGACTATCACGAGCCAAACCCAACACATCATCATCCTCTCTATAAAAGTTCTCAATCCCTTTCCCCCAAAAAACATCCTCAACAGGACTATCAAGAACCTTATCAACAGAAATCTCCTTACCTTTTCTAGTGGAGATAGGAGTTTTCATCTTTCGAATGGAGCAAGCGATTTCCTCCATAATAGCCTTCCTTTTCATTAGCCTATCCACATCCTCTTTGCTAGTTCCCACAGTATGTCCTCCACCCACAACCCTTTCCTTCCCCTACTTCTGCATCCCAATATTAACACCCGAAGAAGCCTCACCAAAAATACCTCCAAGCAGGGAAAGAGGTAAACCCTTCTCCAAGAGTTTTCCAGCATGTCACAACACCCTTCTCTTCTGGCTCCCATCCTCATTCTCCTACAATTGTCTAGTCACTAGGGGAGGAGTGGAAGCTTCCCCATAAAGTTCATTTTTGTCCTTAACCCCTATAGAATGAGCATTTGATGCCACCTCATCACTGCAAGTCATATAGCCCTCTTTGTCATCTGACTTACTTTTTCCAGTCTTACCCAGAATAGGGGAATTGGGGCCCTCCTCAAAAGAGGCATACAAATCCGGGACACAATCAACATCATCATTGTAATAACCCCCATGTTTGTATTTTGTTGTGGTCCTTCCTTGATGGATTCCGATAACTGTATATTTTGTATTTTCACTATTCTTCCCTTCATTATTTTGTATTGACACCCAAGAGGTGTAATTCCGTGACTGTTATGTTGGATTACATGTTTACATGCTTATATGTTTATATGTTGTTATGTTGTTGACATGATATACGAATTATGCACATGTACTTTAACATTTGATTGGAGTGATGTAGGTACTGAGTATCGACTTGGCCTAAATTCATAGGCCTGAGCATACTCTCATTCCCCGATGGTGGTTATTGGAGGTAGTCAAAAGCCAAATGTCCCCTACCTTAGCCCACTGTACCCTATTAGGGTAGTGTTTCCGTGTTGTTGTCTTCTATCCAGCTACCTAACAGTAACGTCTGGAGCACCCTTCTGCCAAAAGTGATTTTCCTCTATATCTCATTAAGGTATTTTGTCTTGGTTTTTCTTTAATCTTAAATTTGTGATTATATATATATTTAATTTGGTTTGTCGATGTTTTGATGTGGTTCCATTGGCATCTTCACATGTTTTTTTTTAATATGGTATTTTATGGTGGTTAATTGTTGGAGATTTGAATTGTTATTTTCTTGAAGTTTTAACTAATATTTTATTTAAATTTTTACTAATCCTTTGGGGAAGCCCTGTGTATTTTAATGTTGCAGATTTTGTGAGTTTAATTAATTGTTTCTTTTGGGGGAGCTTTAATAGCTAGTTTTATCTAATGCTTTATTTTTCATTTTTATGGTTTTGGGAAAATATAAAAAGGAAAAGGAAGTTTTGTTTAAGGGGTCATTATTAGTTTTGGAGAGAAGAAAATTTGTTGTTTTGCATGGAGAAGGAAACCCCATGATTTGGGCGACTGAGTTGGGGAGATTGTGAAAAATTTTCTGAGAAGAAATTTGTGAGTAGTAGATTGTTGAAATCAGCGCGCCATTTCTTACTTGCTGTCTAGTTTTGGAGCTTGGTCGTGTCTTCTTCATTTAGCATTCCTCCATTTATTTTTGGAGAAAAGTGAGTTATTTTTCTGTTATTCTTCAATCTTATATGGCTAGTAATTTGGGCATTCACTCATGTTTCTTGTAAGGCTGGTATTTTTCCAATCTGGGTTATTTTTATTTTATGAAAATTGGAGGAACTCCTCTATTTCATTTTTGTATTGCTTGGGGTTTGAATGATGGTTGTTTTAAAATTCAATTTGCTGCTCTGTAGTATTTTGTATGGTATATTTCTATACATTTCCAACAAATATGAAATGGGTTGTTGGAAAAATATGAGTTATGGGCTCTTTCATATTCTTCTTTTTATTGCCCAATTTGTAAAAATTTGTTTTTCCTTGATGCTCATTATAATCTTGATAAAAAAAAATTTATAAGGGTGGATTTCATGTAGAAATG